>JABUQX010021124.1:27500-48100 GCA_015478945.1 Trachelipus rathkii | reverse complement strand
TGATATTCGGGACCACATATGTCACACCATTTCATATTACCAAATCTATCCCATCTTTTCACTTGCCCTCTATACTCCCTCTCATATCTCTCATTTTCCATCTAACCAGGTCTCACCCTTTTCTCTCTATCATTTCTAAAATAAACTTATTTCTCACCACTTTCATTATGGTCAGATATTTACTTATTATTCCAAATCCAATCTCCAGGTCATACAGTCAATGACCGAAATAAATATGACTTCTCTATCGACAATGAGTTACCTATCCAATGCCTAACTCTATTCTATTCGCAACTATCACACACTTAATCTTACTCTCCTCATGCTTTATTTAGAGTTGGCGTCAGCTGGATCGATACATCCCTACATACGCTAACACTCTATGCATTCACTTTATTCAACTCACAGATTTTTTTTTTACATCCTTTCTCCTCACGTTTCGGTCTACCAAGTCTTTTGGCGAGATATTCTCTTACCCTCCTTATCATCATTCACACCTCTGTTGGGTGTATTGTCTTCCTCGATGCCTATCTTCAACTTTGATACTTCCAGACAGATTTTATGCTCACCAGGTGACCGTGCTAAATACAAATTTTCCTCTAATATTCTAATTCTTCTGTAACATTAATTAACTACTAACTCCTGCTTAAACTCCTCTGAGTTAGATACAATTCCGCCTTGTATCATTGTTTATCTGCTTTTACGTTTAATTTATTTAGTATGTTCAAATTCTATACTAATATATAAACATGATTAATCAATCTATCATCAGAATTCCTGCATTTCAATATTCCCAAATCATACTTTTATTATATATTAGAACCTGCCGGAGGGCCTCAGACCACTTAATCACTCTATCTGCCACTACTCCTTATTCGAACTTCTGACTCACTTTCTTCTCGGCATTGGTTGTTGCTATACTTTATCATAAAATCAACTCCGCAATTCACTACTGTCGCAGAGAATCCGTTCTAACTTCAATGCAATTTCCATTCCCATACATTTTCCCCAAATTAGAACACTCCCAGGATAGTTTCCCTCATAATTAACATAAATCCTTTTGAGATACGAGAGTATTCTAAAGACTGATACAAGTCAAATAAGCTGAACAATACAATTTTTATATGCCGACTCATGTCATAATGCTACCATCATCATAACCCAGATCTTCTATCTACTACACCTATAGTATTCCCTCGTAAATAAGTCTGAGGATCCCGTCCTCAACCACAACATGTCCTTACTATACCGCCTTATTACATACTTCATATCTTTAATTATTTCACAATGTTATCTAATACCTAACGGGCGGTCTATCAGACACTAGGCACAAGAATAATTACTCGCTATTGACACCACAATTCGAATTCTACCACCGTATATATTTATTCAAATTAAATATCCATACCAATTTTCCATTTCCATTATAGGTGAGATGCAAGCATCACTTTTTATCAAATCTGTCTGTCACACGAGTTATTCATTAAGCAAAATTATATTTTACTTATCTTCGTCTTAACTTTTATCTGCTCTTCGCTACCACAGAGAGTGGGATAGAGCCTTAACTTAATATTTAATATTCATAGATTCTCTCACTTTTATAGACAATGAAAGTTACTCGTATGGCCTAGACAAGCTATGTATTAGAGCACGTCAGTTATGATGAGACGAGAGCAAACGAGAGAGTTACGAGTACTGAAGAGGGAGAGAAGATAAGGTAGAGGAGAACGCAACTGCACTCGTCAGGAGGAGATGTATTGAGACAGCAGAGAGAGAAACCTCGTCTTCGATGTATGGATGTATAACTCTCTTTCTCAATTGCACAAGAGACAGCTTGTTGGGTTCATCAAATTATGTATAGAAAAAATCGATAGTTCTCACTTCTATAAGCGCTTAGAATTTCTTAATCTTAAAATTATTTTCCCACAACTTATCTCAACTCAATATCTTCATATATCACAAGTCCACAATGTTCAACCTATTTCAATACCTGATGTTCTTTTTTGTGTCAGATTAGACTATATTCTCAGGGGTACTAATAGTACTTTCGAACAGGGCTATCAAACTCTATTATCTTCTTTCCACACGCAGCATTAATCTTTGACAATCTACCCCACTAAAAAATCCATAAAACCGTCTAAACGTAATAAGGCTCTGCTATCCTGTTGTTTATTTTTTAACAGAGATTAGGGTATGTTTGTTTCTTGTTCGCCAAGAGTTACTTACATTCTCTTATGAAACTCAACAAATATATTAGTCGTACGAATAACTATTACTGGTACCGAACTTTTCGGTGGCATACATCATTAAATCAGTCAATTACACAATACAGGTTTTTTAACGGAGCGAAAACTATTTTCACATGGCTTTTATTATTTTTTATGTATTCAAAATTTAAACTTAAAAAACTTCCCTGAAATTATTTAACTATTCAATAAATTCTCCGATGAGCCGTAAGGGCTTTCTCATAAAAACACGCCAATAACACCCATCTCTTGTTATAAAAAGAAAAAACGACAGAAAACTTACTTATCCAATGTGAAAAACTTTATAAACTGTCATGAAAATTTCCATAAGGTCTTTTTCGCCACTATACTGCATTTGAAATGATATTTAGCTGCAGCGCTTGTTAAGTATTGTGAATATTTATCCTATAGTCAGAGTAAACATAACCACTAATTATAATTATTACAACATATCCCCTATTGTATTACATTACATAACTGAGCAAAAACTCCAAGAGGTACACACAATAATATAAAAATTCAAAAACTAAAGATAACCCCCATCAATCTCATTTTAGACAGTAATGAACAAAAATCCTTTATAAGTTATCTTATTAGTTAATAAAGTTTAACTAAAAAGGCTAAAATAATACTACCATCATGGAGTCGTACCTTTAAATTATTTTTTATCTTGATATACTATATAGCTAATCCTATATATATAGCTCAATTAACATGGAATCACACCATTCTATACTTTTCCTCACATCGGGCACATATAGCTAACCAAATACCCTACTTTATTACCATATCATAATATTTTATACCTTTTTCAATAAATATTACTTCTATTTATTTCACCTTTTATTCGATGAGGTTATATATAACCTATCTATGAACTTGTTAACTTTTTAGGAACATATTTTCCTTTTACTGCATTTACCATACTGAGCATTATCCTCATATAGCTCTCCCTACATACAAATTTTGCAAACAAAAATCTTTATCTTCGATTATATCACTTACTAAATCTTTATTATTAGCCATTTTATAATACCTGCAACTTTCTTTTAAAATCTATACCTAAAGATCGCTATAGTTCCGCGTGTCAATCATTGAACAATAGCCATAAACTCATCACTCCTCAAGTTCCGTATAGTAATTAATAGTCTATCAAATCCTATAGTATATCTATGCATCCTTCTAACATATCCAATAACTACATAAATAGTTTTTATTTACACTACTATTTACTATATTATCAACATCTAGATATTTTGTCACCGCCGAACATATATCTTTCAGTAAATGTCACTTATTAATCGTTAACTCTTATATATGTACGCCCGACATTTCACAACGTTGATATTCTCAACTCCCTATATAAACTTTCTGCTCAATCTTATACTCAGAAAATTTTCTGGTGTTGTCATAATATACAAATCCTCACATCCTCTAAAATATTGATTCACTAGTGTGAGTCACCAGAGTGACTCTACAGTCGCACTACCATCAGGAGTATCGCGGTAGAGCTTCCCCTATATCCGGCGCTGACATAAACTATCACCTAATATGAGTAATCCTGTGATATGCAATGTATCCTTCTAATTGTATGAACAGTGGCGAGCGAAGATTAAAAAATTAATTCGCAGATGAATCACTAGTCATTTATGGGTGAGCTACGAGACAGCGGATTGAACGGTAAATTCTCCAATATTCTACATCAAGAAGATAACATAACAATCAATGCTTCGTTCGTATGTTCAGCTGATCCAGCGCCGCGGTATGCTCTCTATCTTTATTTGAGTTGTCATTATGTCACTTCCCCTCTTCGTGGTATGGCCATTTTAGCCTGTTACACTATTCCATTTGCCCTATGCCAATTATCTTGAATAAAAAAAATGGCATTTCGATCTCAACTTATGCGCTTTATTCTTCCTAAATCTTATGGTGGTCTCTAACTTTCTTTATATATTCCTTTCTCACGGCGAGCAATTATAATGAGAACTCTTCGTATATGGTAACATGATCAATTTTTCGAGACAATATTGTGGAAGAACGCTTTTTTTTCTTGGTTAGCAAATCGAAGGACGAGGAAGATGTGAGAGATAGTAGTTGTGTGTCCACAGATCTCATCCATAACGCACGTTGGAACTTTGTATTATTCAGCGAGGGCCTTGTAATGGAGTTGTTTCAAACAACTTTCTATAGTTTTCTATAACAAGATTACCCTGTCGAACCCGTAATCACCTTTACAAATTGTGCATATCATGCCTTATCCAACTTTTACGCGTTCAATACATTTAAGCCCAATCCCATTTTACTGAGAGTCTAACATCGTCGTACTTGTGCGCCCTGTTGCTGTTACCCTCATAGATTCTTCTATCGATACAATCAGACCACTCAAATTTTTCACTATATCTATAGTTTCCTTGCTTGTAGTTTTCTAACATTCGGAGACCTACAAAAAAGCTTTTTTTTAATAAGAATCTCATCCGTTAAGACCAGCCGCTCTAGTTAGCTTTTTATTTCTGTTAGTAACAGCAATCATCTGTTCTCCTCCCATCTCCTTTGTGATCAACTTTCATCATCACGTGCTCATATATGGGTTCCCTCACAAAAGTCCACCGTAACACATGACTACGCTTCTGAGTAGTTTTTGGATTATAATTCTGCTACAGCATGCCGTATGTTGTGAAATTAAGGTCAATCCATGCCTAATTTGTAAACTACAAATTCACCACCGAGCTAAGATAAGAGGGCGTTAATTCGAGATTGTTTTATTCGCCAAAATAAGTAGGACTTAACCTTTTCTATGCATCCTTAAGTTTTAATTCGAGTTATGAGCTACGTGAGAACTAAACTCAGCTCGAAATTGAGACTCGAGTGAAAAAGCGCATATTCCCTCACATATATAATAAATAGTATTAGCCGTGAGAGAGAGTCGAACATAATATGATGCAAACACCAGCACGATTTCCTACTACGAATGTATTTTATATTATATATGTGAGGAATCTAATAGGTAAGAGTTTGAATGTGATACGAGTATGATTTTAAGAGAAAATCGATTACATAAGAAATTACTGGTATTATACAAAGTAAAGTGAAATCTGTAGTAAGAAAATAAAATTTTCTATGAATTAGCTCTTTAAACCAATATATGTTCAGATGGATAAGTGTATGTCTAGGAGAATCATTTGTGTTGAGAGCTTGGAACACAAGTCGAAATAAACATATATGATCAGTATTCATTCAAGAGTTATTGTAAATCACTTTAATTTGAGGTTATTATCAGATATGGATTTATTAATTTACAATTATTAATTCCTTAGTACATATTTATATTACTTAAATTTATCGTAAGTATTACAGTGAACTATAAACTTAATATAAGTGTTGCTAGATATTTTAGTAAGCACATCAAGACGTCACCGATAAAACTGTATAATAATTATTTTAACTATAAGATTATAATTTACTATGTAATGAAATATCAACTTTATTAGTAGACGTTACATACCTATATCATCAATTTCAATTTTTTTAAGAGTTAGCAAGTTAAATTTTTTTTTTTTTTTTTTTTAACAATAATATATAAAGAACCGGATATTAATTAATATTTATCTACCTACCTCACCGTATCTCCGACTCAGTAAAGTAAGATCCTTATATCACATAGATACTTTCAGTAATATTAGAGTTTTTGTCTTTTATAAGCTATATAATAAAGATAGAATGAGGATTAAATTCTAAGAATATCAACGTACTATATAAATGAAGAAGGGAGCCAAGGAAAGATGGAAGAGAGAACCGAGAGAGAGATTGGAAGAGAAAGAAATTGAGAGAAGTTACTTTTTTTATTTTTACGTTAGCAGTCTTATGATGTAATATAATGTAAGTGATATGTTAGATTATTTTTTGATATTGTTCAACTAAAAGCTATAAAAGATTATGTTAGGTTAGGTTTAGATATTATTTAGTGACTTTTAGGTTAGGTAGGTTGAGGTTAGGTGGAAGGAAGTTTTCAGTGCTCTAGAGTTAGGTTAGTAGGGCTGTTAGAGCAGTCTGATATTAGGTTAAGGTTAGGCATTATATTGTTTAGGTTAGGTGTAGGATTAGGATTAAGGTTAGGTTAGGTTAGGTTAGGTTACAGGGTGTAGGAATATAGGTATTAGAATTAAGTAGGTTAGGGAGGTAAATAGGCTTAGTATAGGATAGGTTAGTTTAGACTAGATTTAGGTAAAATATGATATTTTTTATGATAATTATTTTTCTCAATGTATGTACGATTCCAATTCTCGATGCTGATAAAGCAGTGCTGTTTTAAAAACGATTCAAGAATTAAATCCTGGGAGTATAATAAGTAAAAGATTGTTGAGTTCATGATAAAATATTTGAAGTCCTTCAGTGTACGAATTTTATGCCATTATACGTGAATCAATCCCAAAAATTTCGAGATAAAGTATATTATTCTAATACACTGTAAAGAACAATTATATAATATAATATATATATAATACTAATCGATATTAATATCATATAATATTGTACCTATATATATAAAATGAAAAAATACAGAAAAAAAATATATAGAAATAAAAATATATATTATATATGACTATATACTACTCATAATACAGTATATTATTATATATATTATGTGTGGTGAAGAAGCTTATAATTTTTTATTCAATATTAACTAGCTTCTTTTTTGTCCGATATTATTAAATGTGCTTCAGTAAATAAAGGAAAAGAGAATTAAATTAAGGAGACTATCGTATTCCTCCATTATCGATATCGATAATTTTTTGTGTGTTCACAAACTTTATACAAAGATTTGGATGATCGATCAGCATTCCAAACTCTTCATAATATATATATAATAATAAATAAAATAAATAAAGTATAAATAATATATATAAAACAATTCATATATATAATATATATATGATATATATATAATATAAGTATATATTAATATATATAGTATATATATAATATATATAATAATATATATTGACCAGGCATATAATAGTGGTGAAATGTAATATTAATATAGTAGTATAATAATAACCTATACATATATATATATATGAATAATGAATATTTGATATATGGGAGTAAAGATATATGGTATATATAATATTATTATAAAGATATCTAAATATATATATATATAATTATATATATAATATATATATATTTTTATTACACATATCACGAATTTCTGCATGGTTGCAAGGTGGTGTTTGTGGTTGATAAGTTTTTCAATCATATCTCCACCACTCACGAAAAGAACAAGCATGTGAAGATGGAAAGGGTTTTTTCAGCCCTTTGCTACCCGAGCAGAGAGAATTCTTATGGATTCGACGGTCTCATCGAGAAAGACAGCTTCACTCTTAGATTTTTGCTGGGTTTAAACTTTTCCTTTTTCTGACTATAATTTTGCATTTAATATTTTATAAAAATCGCCAAAAGAAATGTTGCCGAAAAATCTTTATTTTCTCCATATTCGAATTCAAATAAAAATAATTTAAATATTAAAATTTAAACTTTAAAATTCAAAATAAATAAATGGATTTTTTTTTTAATTATTTTAGTAGTTATTGTAACATGAAAATATACTTCTCAAAGCACCTATTTAATAACCCTCTCAGATATTCAGACATCTCCTCAATAACATTTTAGATCTTCCTTCTCGGTACTATTCTGGAATTCCTTCTGGTGCTTAATCTCTGGTCCTTCTTCCTTCTTGTTTTTACCACGTTCACATTCGATGACGGTTGATCATTATATATATATAGTATATATATATAATATACTATCATATATATATATATATATATATATAGTATTTATATATATTATATATTATATATAGTATAATATATATATTTTATATATATATAGTATATATATATTAAAATATAATATTTATATATAATATATATACTAAATTATATAATATAATATATATATATATAATATATATATAATATATAAATATATATAGTATACTATATATAAATATATATATATATATATATCATATTAATATAATATAATATATATATATTATTATATACATATAACAGAATCCGATAGAAAGGCGTCTTGGCCATGTGTGTGCTAAGTACGAGCGCGAGTTGGGTAAGGATAGTTTCCCTAGGCTACTTGTCCATTACTTTAACGTCAGATTTATAAAGCAACTTGCACTACATCTGTCTATGTATGGGCGCGTGTTCTAAACCTCGTTACGTTTTGCACTACACATCTTTTTGTGTATGGGAGTGTTTTCTATCCTCGTTACGTTTTTTTATTGCGATGCAGGTAAATATTGAACAGCGGTATGCTTATCAATTCTGTGTGGAAAAGCGTAACAAGCCTCTGGGCCACTGAAGATGTTATTGGCTTCTTTAAACGAAAGCTTATTGGGGATTCGCTACTCTACTCGAGAAACTATGGTTGGTTTTCTAAGTGGGCACAAATACTTTTCAAAGAGGCCGGAAAATGTTGAAAAGGACCGCGTTGTGGATGACCAATTCTCGCTAACAAACGATGAGGTCGGAAGTCTGTTATTTAAGAGAAGAGGCATGATGATGGAGAGAGACCACGTTCAGTGTCAGAGGTGATGCCAGATATGAAATTACTGCAGATCGTTGGATAAAATGCATGTTCATAAGGAATTAGTTCACGAACCATTGCCATGCGAAAAACTAATTTGTGCGAAAACTATTGCCAGACCTGTCTGTGGACAGAAAGCGAACAGGGTCAAAATTTGTCAAGATTTACTTGAGAAAGACTTGAAAATGGAGAACCATTTTTTTTTGATAAAGTTAATAACAGGCGATGAATCAATGGGGTTTTTGAGTAAGATCCTTACGAAACGGCAAAGTGGCTAGTAAAGACAACAAAAATTCTCCTCGACGACAGAATAAACAGATAGACAGCAGTCCAGGTGAAAAACTGATTATTGGTTTTTTGGACAGCTGTGGTATTGTGCACAAGGAATTTGAACCTTCAGAACAGACAGTTAATCACGTCTTTTACAAAGATGTCTTGGAACGACTTTCGAAGACGAGTTCAGACGAACAGAACAGACATTGCCAGCGATTGGGTGCTGCACACGATACACCCACTCACATGAGCTTCTCATATGGAATTACTCAGCGGGAAGGAAAACATTTCAAGTACTTCCACTCCCTCATACCAGCCCAGATCTAGGCTCCGTAGATTTCTACCTCATTCCCTAAGTTGTAAATGAAGTTGAAGGTCATCATTTTGGTACGATGGAAAACATAAAAAATACTGTAACACGTGAACTAAACACACTGCTATGAACAATGGAAGAAACATTGGAACTGCTGTGTAACCTCGCAAGGGTCATAATTTACTTTGAAGGAGATAACTTGTAATTTCAGGTAAGTCCAATACATAATTAAATACACATCAGTAAATTTAGATCAAGGGTGCTTAAATGTAAGTTTTCTAAGTTTGCAGATGATACCAAAGTGGCTACCTTAGTAAGGAATAGTGAAGGATGTATAAATGTTCAAAAGGATCTTGATAAACTTCTTAGGTCGGCAGATAAGTGGCAAATAAATTTTAATAGTAAAAAGTGCAATGTTCTTCATTTAGGTAACTCAAATAGAAAATTTAACTACGATATGAATGAGGATTGGCTTGAGCCTGTGGACCAAAAAAAAGATTTAGATGTGAGTATAAGTAGCTATCAGTGTTTGGAAGCAAGGAATAAAGCCAATAAGATGTTAAGCATAATAAATCGCAATATGGTTTACAAAACTAAAAAAGTTATAAGTAGCTGTATAATAGCTATTTTAGGTCAGTATTAGAGTATTGCGAACAGTTGGGCCCTTATTTTAAGAAAAGACGCTAGGATAACGGCTGGAGATAGTGTAAAGTAGTGCAACAGGATGATTTCTGGCTTTGAGGGTAAAAGAGCTATGGGGAGAGGCTGACAGGAGTTTAGGAATGTTTTCTTCAGAAAGGCGATTTCTCATTTCGTGCATTGTGTAGCTAATGGACCCATCTATGTATATTTCAAGTTTGAAGTCATTTCGAACAAAATAGTAACAGTTGAAAAGAACAATGTCAAACACAAAGGTTTTGAAAAAATGAAAAAATTCTTAAAGATGACTATCAGACACAGAAAACATTCAAAAAACCGACATTTTTAGAAGATCAGAAAAAGCTACAGTTGCTTCTGTTTCACCATCAAAATTGGGCTGAAATTAAAAAAATATTAGTCCACCTTTAGGGGTGGTGAAAATTGGGTTCGCCCGAAGCAAATATTAGACCCTGCCCTTTATTGAAGTAATATATATATATACTTTTAAACTTAAATTTTTTTTGTTCATTATATAATATATACTATTATATATAATATATTATATTATAATATATATATATATAATATAATATATATATATATATAAATAATATAAATATATATAGTATATATATATTTATATATATTCACGTATAATATATATATATATATATATATATATATATATAATACTATCATCATAATCATCAATACATCATCATCTTCAACCACCTTTTTCCCCAGACTGGGGGTAAGGTGCGTAAAATGCACCGGAAACAGAATAGTAGAAGAATATGACGCCAGTTGAAAAGAAAGCCCAGCTTTACCTCCCTTTATACACCTATTAGTGGGGAGAACAGGCCGCAGTCAGAAAATCACAGATTCAGAGCTTCACGGGACCGCGGCGAACCCTCCCTCACTGTGGCATCTCGCCAATGTGGAGTCATCCCTTGGCCCAGGTGGGCCACAGCCATCCATACACCCTCACAAAAACCCTGCATTCACTCCTAATTATGCACCTTTCTTCTAGCCCCTGCAAACTCACATTTCACACTCAACATTCTTTTGCTGACCCAAATCCCCCCCCATACCCCCTAAATCTTGCGAAATAAAAAACTGAATCTTATATGTTTGCCAGACGACGTTTTTCAAGGGATTTATTAGTGAAAAACTGAAAAAAGATACATCAATCGAAAGATAATGAAGTAGTAATTATAATGTACTAATCGTATATAAACAATATACATTTTTTATATATATATTTTAAATGTATTTTCGTTTCATGAATGGCTTTAAGTCACAGCTGGTCGCTTTTATTAACAGCTAAGCTCTTTCAGACAGTTATTCTCCGCTGGAACTCTACAGTAATCGTCGATTAGCACATTTGGCGGTGATAAAGCCTGCTATATTAATATATATATATATTAAATATATATACTAATATATATTATATATAATATATATATATATATATATATATTATATTATAATATATATATTATATATATAATATATATATATATATAATATATATATATATATATATATATATAATATATTTTATATATATATTATATATATATTATTATATAATAATTAATATTATATAATAATGATATGAAATAGCTAACTATTGACCTTTTGAACTAAAGTAAAATTGTTTTAATTTTAACTTATTATAATTAAATATACTAATAAAATTAATATACGATCATAGGGAATTAATATTTTTGAAAAGTTATAATCTCAAGAAAAACAATATTAACATATTCATAGGTGTGTTTACTTTATGAAAACGCGAGGAATTTTAAGACATTTTTAAACCCAATGTAGATCTACATAACGCGGATGCCATCGTTGAGTTTTTTTTCTCAAGTTTCTTGAGTTTTTGGCATGTCGAGCTGAGTAATCGAGATTATTTGTCCTAAAATAATATATAATATAGAAATATAATATAATAATATATATATATAAAATAAATATATTATTATTAGTATATATATATAATAATATATAATGAGAGTATTATATATATATATAAGTATATTAATAGTAATATAATATATGATCCATATACTAATATATATATATATAGTATTATTTGTTAATGTATTAACACGCCAAATAATAGGGGGCCTCGAGCCGAGCGGGGAGCAGAAAGGGGGGACGATTTCCAATACCCGTAGGGGGAGGGTCGGAGGAACCCCCTTTCGACACCTAAATTACCAAAGAGCGGGGGTCGGAAGACCCTCCCCGGAGGGGGGAATAGTCCTACCTGTCGTTCCGGAAGGCCGAGAGACCCCGACTCCTGCCATCTTGCGGTTTACCCCCTACATACCCTTTACGTAAAAAAAAAAAATAAAAAAAATAAAACTGACGGATTCGTAAAACGTAACAGGTCCTATATATATTTGAATCATCAAATCCCTATAATAGAAAGTCTATTTTGGTCCATAAAGATACCCTGTACTATTTTTTTTGGGGCTAACGAGTACCGTTCAAAAGGTCAATAACTAGACTTTCATTTAGTTACACATTAAGTATTATATATGTACTATATATTATAATAGTATACATATATATATCATATATAAGATAGTAATACATTATCTATTATTATATAGTTATAATATACATAAATCACTATGGCCTTTGCCCCCTTAAATGAAATCCTGCCTACACCCATGGTCCTCTCAATAACTTATAACCATTCAAACACAGGTACACAGCAATCCCTCACGGTAAGACCCCCAGCGCATACTCAAAACTTTCAGCTCTTTACATCCACAACGATTTAATTGCATAAGCCACCTTCCTGCAATTCACCATCTTTCCTACTACACTCTGCAATATCCGTTTCTTTCATCTAACATGATTCCTAATATTTAAACTCTAGCAACACTTGTTCGCTGCTCACTCCATCTAACATAAATGCGACAGCTCCCAATCAAACCATAACCTTACTCTTATCTTTTTTTTTTTTTTTTTAAAGTTCACAAATCACGGGCATAGCCTATTCAATGGAGGCGGAACTTCTAGTAACTCTATATCGTATCCTTTAGGATCTTGAACTAAAATTCGAACAACGGCAAAAGTTGCCATGCGATACTCCGTCGCTACTACCATTTGTCGGCCACGGTTTTAAATTTTCAAACTATCCTTTTACACACAATGCCCAAAGTCTCTATAATATTCTAAACTCTCAGATTTAAGAACAAAACGATTGTAGAAATAAGGGACCATGAATATTATACAAAAATTATTAATATATATATATATATTATTATGTTATATAATATATATATAATTTATAATATATATAGTATATATATATATATATTACATATATATATATATATATAGGTATATATATATAGATATATATATATATACGTTATATATATAAATATATAATATTATATATATTATATATATATATAAAAATAATATTATATATATATATTTTTTACTAAATTAGTCTATATATTTATATATATATATATATATATATATATATATATATATATCTATATTATATATATAATATATATATATATATAATATATATATAATATATATATATATATATATAAACTAATATATAAATATATATATATTATCTTTATATATTTAATTATGGTTTTCTATCTCAAGATCTCTCGATATAGACATATAATATATATATATATATAATATATATATATATATATAATATATATATATAACGGCGGAGATGGTGATTGATTGTATTTGGAAGTTGTATAACAAAGCGTTTTTGGAGGGTTGTTCCGAGAAGGGATTGGAGGAGAGAATTATTAAGTACCCACCTTATACCTATAGTCAGGGTGACACTGGAGATAAATAGGTTTAATATACTGTATAGTATTATGGGAAATTAGTTTATTGGTGTTGAATAGGGAAAGATAATATGCTAAGTAATTTTGGTCGAAAAAGAGTTTGCGTCGCAATGACTTGCATAGGACTGAATTTTGGGAAGAACGAAGGTGCATTTTAGAAGTAGTTAGAGTGCAATGGTTGTGAAGATAAATCTGTAGCCTTGAGAATACGCAAATGATGGGAATAATGGAGGGAGGAGAAATAAGTTTCGTAATTTAGATTTATGCTATTTGCAACAGGCGTATAATACGATTAATAGGGAAAGAGCTCTGTGGCAGATGTTAGTGATATGGTGTTGTGGTAAGCTTCTGAATGGAAATCAAAAGTATGCTTGCAATGTGGAGCGCTGTAAGAAGTATATGGAAGTCGAAAAGTGATTGATTTACCATATTAATATGCCAAGTGCGACAGGGATTGCTATGACTCTTTGGCGACAAATCTGTAGTATGGCTGAGGTATGAACATTAGAGGATAGGGGTGCAAGGGATAGTGTTTAGAATGAATGGAGAATGGAAGAGGAGTGTGAGGGTTCCTTACTTATTATATGAGGAGGATGATATGGTTTTGTGTGACGAATCTGAGAGAGTAGATGTTTGGAAGGACTGGTAGAGAATTTGGTAGGGTGCTGAAAAGGAGGGGGTGTTAAAGTAAACAAAACTTCAACTAACGCAAATCGTTTGGTGAGGACAGTCCTCGTGTGGAGAAGTTATGTTAGATGGTGAACAGCTCGGAAAAAGTGTCTGAATTTAAATATTTAGGAATATATGTTGAATGAAAAGGGAGCGGATATGCAGAGTGTAGTAGGAAAGTTGTGAATGGCACTAAGGTGGCTGGTGCAATTAATCGTTGGTGGTAGATGTAAAAGGGACATCTTGCCGTGTCTATGGTCCTTACAAATGAAAGGAGTATGTTTGTTACCACGTGGTTAAATGGTATAGTAGTGGGACTACTGTCTGGATGATAAGGGTATTGGATCTAAAGTAAATGTGTTCAGATAGAGACAATCTTAAGTGGCGTGTTAGTTGGTGAAAGAAATGATAAAAGGAGGAATGTAACGTATGTAGAGAGTGGTTTATGTGGTGGAGAATGGGGTAAATGAGAGAATAAATGAAAAGTACGGTTCAGATGGTTTGTAATTCCAATGTGGAAGAGATGGATTGATAGTCGGTGATGCGATTAAACGGATGTATGAATTTGTGGTAGAGTGTGTTCCGCGCAGAATTCGACGGCGGATGGTAAGACACCGATAAAAAGTGGAAAGTTTGAGTCAGAAGAAAGAATGCCTGGAGAGAGAAATGTGAGTTTTGGCAGAGGCGGAGAAGAAAGGTGCATAATAGGAGTGAAAATGGATGGGTTTTGGAGGAGGTATGGTGTGTAGGCCCGCAGCCTGGGCCAGAATGAACCCACATTGACGAGGATGTCATAGTGAGGGAATCCAAATTCGCGTGGTCCGGAGAAGCTCTAGGGTTTGTTTTTTTTCTGACTCGACGAGTTCTCACTAATTGTATTAAAGGGGTGGTACAAGGCCTGGACTTCTTTTCTCTTGCTTCACATTCTTCTAATCTATTTTTCTGTTTCTGGCGCATGTTACGTTTCACCTTACCTCCCCGTCTTGGGGAGAGAAAGATGAGGTGATGATATGATGATGATGATGGAGATGATATATATATATATAATATATATATATATATATATATTTATATATTATATATATAATATTATATAATAATTATATAAAGAATAAAGTATTTGAATATATATATATATTTTGGAATATATAGTATATATAATATATATATATAATATACATAATATATATATAAAAAAATATGAGGTAATGATATATTTAATATAATTATATATATATATGCCAAGTATATATATATATTAATGTTTTATAATAGTGCTAAAGTACGTCGTGCAGTGTAGAAGTGCGTATCGTGTTGATAGATAGGACGAAGAGAGAGGTCTATAATATGGATATATTATATATATATCGTGTAATATATATATATATATATATATATAATATATATATAATACTATATATATATATATAATGAGAATATATTATCATATATATATAATTATATATATATATATATATAAATATATATATATAATACTGTATAATATATATATATATATATATATATTTAACTATATATATATATATATATATATATATTATATAATCAGTTATATAATAGTATAGTACTATATATATATGTATTATATAATATATAATTAAATAATAAAATATATATAAATATATTATATATTATAAATATATATTATATTAATATATATATATATATATATATATATATATAATATATATATCTTATGACAAGTTTTCATAAAGTAAAACTCTGTTACTTGTACTTGGTAATTGATACATGTACTTGTGACTGTACTCTGAACAAATTCTAGAGTACTTGTACTTACTTGTACTTGGACAATTCTAGAGTACTTGTACTTGTACTTGAAAAAATGTACTTTGAACCCAAGCCTGATATATATATATATAATATATATATATATATATAATATAATATATATATTATATATATACATATATATATATTATATATATATATTATATAATAATATAATATATTTGTATATATTATATATATAAACATTAATGTAAAAAAAACGAAAATTTTGGTTAGCGGCCCTATATATAGTATAATAGTAATATATATACTATATATATATAGGCTATTATATATATATATATATAATAGTATTATATAGATATTATATATATATATATATTATAAATTGGTATATATATATATATATGATAAATATATATATATAATATATAGTATATATAATATATATAATGATATATATAATATATATATATAAATGGTGAAATTATATAATATATAATATATATATATATATATATTATTATATATAATATAGATATATTATTATATATATATTATTATTATAAATTATTTTTTTAATATATTATATATAATATATATATATATATATTAGAAATATAATATATAAATTATATATATATAATATACGATAGTATATATGATATATATATATAATATATATATAAATATATATATCTATAATAATATTATAATATATATATATATATATTATATATTATAATTATTATATATATTATATTTATATATATAATATATAATATAATATATATATAATATATATTATAATAAATATATATAATATATATATAGATATTATAATATATATAATATATATATATAAAATTATTAAGCTATATATTATATATAATATATATATAATAATATAAATATATATATATATATAATATATATATATATATATATATATATATTATAATATATATATATGATAATATATATATATATAAAATATAAATTATATAATTATATATAATATATATATATATATATATATATAAATTATATATATAATATATTATATTAATATATATTAATATTATATATATATATTATATATATTATATATATATATATATATATAAAGAGCTGGGCGTTGCGCCACCGAAGTGCGCCTATGCGCCTACTGGCCGCACTATCAATTGTAAGCGCATAGGCGCATAATTTTTAAAAGGCGGACTAAGCAAAGGCGCACAGCAATTCTCTGCGCCTATAGCCGCGCCTATGAACAGGAAAAAAGCCATTTTTTTTACCCTAAAAGTTAGAACTTAGAAGCGTGGCAAACTTTTATCATTCTCTAAAAACCAGTGTAAAACTTTTATATATAATATATATATATATAATATAATATATATATATATATATATAAATTATATATATATTATAATATATATATATATATATATATATATATAATATATATATATATATATATAAAGTTCAGTAAGTCTTAACTACAAATGAATTGGCAACTATGGCTGTGCCAAATTTTCAACTTCTCAAGCGCTCGTGGCCTGAACCTCCTGGGGATAAAACATTGGACCACAAGGACCATGAGGAGGAAGAGGACGTGTAGATATTAGTTAGGTGTTTTAATTACAAAATTAATAAATGTGTTTTTCTTCTTATAAACGCATGCTTTTATTATCGCACTAAAGTTTTCTTTGCAAATAAATTTAGCGAACAGTCACAGGCGCAAAGGCGCAAAGGCGAATAGGCTCTGATGTGACAAAAATATAGGCGCAAAGGCGCTAGGCGCAATAGGCGCTAGGCGCACAAGGTCCGGCGGCATAGGCGCATAGGCGCAGGCGCACTCAAAAAAAATATACGCGCGCCCAGATCTTATATATATATATAATATATATATATATATATATATATATATTATATATATATATATATATATATAATAATATATATATATATGATAATATAATATACTAATAATGATATTAATATATATAAATCTATATCTATATACTATATATCTATATATATATTATATATATATATATATATATATAATATATATATTATATATTATATTAATATAATATATATATATATATATAATTATATATATATATATATATAATATATATTATATAATATATATATATAATATAATATATATATATATATATAATATATATAATATATTATATATATATATATAATATATATATATATATAATATATATATATATATATATATGATTATATAATATATATATATATATATCATCATCACATCATTATCATTATCACCCACCTTCTCTCCCAAGACTGGGGGTAAGGTGCGTAGCATGCACTGGAAACAGAAAAGTAGTAGAATATAACGCAAGTCGAAATGATAGCTCAGACTTTACTGCCCCCTTTATATCTTTAGTGAGAACATCGTTGCAGTAAAAAATCCACCCTAAAGCTTCACGGACGGACCCTCACTATGGAATCTCGCCAATGTAGGGTTCATCCCTTAACCTAGTGGGGGCCACAAACCTACCTCCTCACTAAAACACCGCATTCACTCCTATTTACACTTTCTTCTCGCCTCTGCTAAACTAGATTTCTTTCCCCCAGCATCCCTTTGCTGATCAATCCACTTTTCCTGGTCTCCCCCAGCCAGTTCGATTCAAGCATACTCACCACTATAACATCCGCTTAACCAACCAACTATCATCATCCTTTTCCACAGCCAACCATTTCAACGTATTCAATTGATTATCTCATTACCCTTTCTTCAACACAGAGCTGGGGGCATTAGTACTTGAAGTACTTAAGTACGAAAGTACTATAGTACATGGTTTACAAAGTACTTAGTATAAGTACTTTTATCAAATGTACTTAATACTAAGTAACTAAGTATTGTCATTAACTTAAGTACATTTTTAAGTACATTATTTTTTATGAACTAAATTTATTATTTAATGTTGTCCTTATTTGATTTTCTGTGAATAAAAAACCTATTTGGCCACCCTCAAGTCTCATCGCTCATAGGTAAGTTTGTGAACATTTATGACTGACTTGCCTAATGACGAAAAACGAGATAATCTTAATGTACCAACTTGAAACACGTCGGCGGTTACGACTTAAGGGTTATAATAAAAAGAAATGAAAAGTTTTAGTGATAATATCCTGTTGCTGAAAACTAAACATTACAGGGTTACAGGGTTAAAACACATGAGGGTACGGGTAGACCAGGGTAGTAACAATCTACCAGACCTAACCACCAATAGCGGTTAACAAAGCTAATTTGGTATTGCGCCCGGAGCGAAAGACATTCTTCGAAAGTCTTGTCAGAGAGGGATTATCTCTTTGGTGTTAAAGTCATCCCTGCAAAAGAGAAGAGTCTCTCAACAGGCGCAGAGGATGGAATCGTTGTGTTGTACTGCATAAATAATTTTCTTATCAATGAGTGCCTGTTGAGGCTTTCAAGTTTCGATCTGTATCTCTCAGATATTCTAAAACTTGCATGTCTACTGACAAAACAGGTCCTGGCTGAGTAGCAATATTTTTTCCAAACCCGAAATAGTCCTCTTCTTCACTGCTAGAGACAGTTTCGCTCACTAAAGAGTCTAGGGGGGGGGGGGTTGACAAATAACGCTTGCAATTATCGCCTTGTGCACTACTTGTTCATTTTCCAAATTGAGGAAAGTTTCAAATATTTTTTGAAAACCTTGAAAGACAGCTTTGATAAGGGGGACGCAATACTTTACTGCTTCGTATTTAGATTTGCCAGTTTGTTTTCTATAAGAAGTAGATTTGGAAGTAATTCACCATAATAAATAAATACCATTCTCACCCTGAATACGATCAATGGCGATTGAAAACGGTGCCAATACATCAACATATTTAGTAATAAATTCTATTTCAGTTGATTTGAAGGGCGGTAATTCTAGTTCAGTCATCAATTGGTGAAGTTTACCATTGTGTTTCACTAGCACTACCAACGAGTCATACAATGAGTTCCTCCTAGTAGGACATGGCAAATGAAGCTGGCAGTCAAGGACCTTGTTGATTACTTCGGCAGATTTTAGTCGACCACTTTTATCCAAAGGGCAGTACACTTTCCCATTATAGTGTGATTTATTGAAGCAATTGAAGAAATTGTTAGAGCTTTCTTGGCATCAGTTTTGTAATTCACGGCACCCTTTGTAAGGCGCATTTGATACGTTTAAAGAGACT
>JABUQX010021124.1:0-10000 GCA_015478945.1 Trachelipus rathkii | reverse complement strand
AAAAAAACCTTGCGCTTGGACAAATTCGGTTGGGATATTTCTCTTGGTACAAACGTCTTGCTGCAGAACTATTGCAGCGTGCCATCCCATACATTAGATGCATGTCAGCTAGTTCAGAGTATGAATACACGTGGTAATTACGTTCCATATTCAATAACGAAAGAAACACGTAAGAGACACACACAGTCAATGAGTTACATTGTAATGCGTAACACAAACAGACAGTGCATTTATTGTATACAGTAGTTGGTTGTTTTGGTCAACAATGTGCTGAAATGTTTAATGGAAAAAAAAGGGAATTTAAGGGGGGGGGCTGGTTTTTGGGGTGGAAAAGAAAGAGGATTAGCTGTTTGTGGAAGAGTTGTTATTATTTAAATGAGAAGTTTCCAATTACTAAAATTTACATTCTCCCTTATTAATAGTCATAATTTATTAAATGTTATACCATTTGATTCTGCGTACAACAATAGGTGTTTTTTTGGTTCCTTAACATTTTAACCTAAGTCATCCGCTTTCATGGAATGTCGCCTCAAATACTTTTAACGGCCGCCATTTTTAAATTTATAGTAAATTTGATACTTCTTTTTGTCGTCATTAGCACTACACACAACAGTACTCATCCCAAATATAGGGTTTGAAACCTAATTGGTTTCGAAGATACAAAATATTTTAAGTAAAAAAAACACATTAACAGAACAGCCAGGACGGGAAAACTAGCACATTACGTCATACCTTATATAGGAATTTACCTTTATTTTTTCATTTCTTATCATTTACCAAAAATTTTTACCATAATTTGAATCACCTGTATATATATATATATATATATATATATATATATATATATATATATATATATATATATATATATATGTATATATATATATATATATATATATTGAATATATAATATATATATATATATATATATATATAATATATATAATATATATATAGTTAGTTATGGTACAGGTTGAAGACCACATTGGAGTACGAAGCTCTGAGGTGTCCTTATCATCAGCTGATAGGACCACGTGTTCTTAATCAGCGTAGCTTGATTAAGAACACGTGTTTTGAGATAAGGTAATTGAAATGTCATGTTATTTCGTAATTATTTTTGATTACGCGCGCGGCATGCGCATAGCATATACATTATTATTATTATTATATTAAAATTCGAAGAAAATTATGATCACGAAGTGATCATAATTTCGAGATTGTGTGCTCTACCGATCCTGGCTCCCTCCGACTCCGACTCCGGCTCCGGACTGAGCGCGCTTGCGCATACACATACACATTATTATTATTATTATTATTATTATTACGTCGAAGAAGTGATCCCGGAAGGGGATCACTTCTGAGTTGTTTTTTAAGTCAACCTACACTGCGTGTCCCTAATACAATGAGACGAGATCGGCTTCAGCCTCCTACGCAACTGTACCTCCAACGCCACCCAGCACCCGCACACGCACCCGTGCTATGATTCGTCTCAGCCTCTGAAGTTTTATTATATTATTATTATATTATTATTATTATTATATTATTATATATTATAGTAGTAGTAGTAGTAGTAGTGTAGTAGTAGTAGCAGTAGTAGTGGTAGTAGTAGTTAGAGTTATCGTATCGGGTTAAAATTTGGAGGGGTGTTAGATGGGGAGGTACCCTAGTCATGGACGATGTTACGTCCCACTGGGTCCCCCGAAGGGGGACCCCACCCCCACTTAAAAATCAAAGTGTTCGTAATTGGCTGAAATTTGGTGAGAGGATTCAGAGTTGAGTTTCTAGAAATACTTGATATGTGAATCTGAGGAGTTGGCTCCGGCACCGGTGCTGGAGCCACTGCGGTGCCGAGTTAATAAACAGTCGTATAACAACAATGTTGTTGTGTTTATAAGGGTTATCGAGGTCGTAGAGTTCGAATATGATGGTTATAAGACCGTATAGGGTGTCTAGGACCCCCGTCAGAAGGGATCCCAACCCCAAAACATTAAATATTGATGTTAGAAAGCTGAATACTTGATATACAAACCTTTTAGTTGTATCTTAGAGTGTATACGGGGGGTAAAATGACCCGATTTTACCAAAATTTGTGGGATCCAGCCCCAAAACTGAAATATTTGACCTAGAGTGATTGAAACCGGTATAACACCTTCTTGAGGATGTATCTTAGATGACCCAGGGTGTAAAATGACTGATGGGCACCAACGGGTAGGGTACTCACCCCAAAATCTGAAATATTGACATATAACAACGAAACTTGATATACAGCCTTTTTAGGTTGTATCTTAGATGTATACGGGGTAAAATGACCGATTTGACCAAATTCGGGGACCGGCCCCCCAAATCTGAAATATTGACCTAGAACGATGAAACTCGGTATACACCTACCTTTTACATAGTCTAAAGCATTAAATCAGTAAATCAAACCACCATCCACCCACCCTCCTGACCAGTTGTGATCTATTGATCTATTGATCTATTGATCTATTGATCTATTGATCTATTGATTAAGGTCAAATTTTTTACTAAAATTGTCATGTTTTACATACCCTAAATCAGTAAATCAGTAAATCAAGTCACCCAACCTACCCTGTCCAATCATGATCTATTGATCTATTGATCTATTGATCTATTGATTAAGGTCAAATTTTTTTACTAAAATTGTATGTTACATACCCTAAAATCAGTAAATCAAGTAAATCAAGCCACCAACCTACCTCCTGTCCAATTCATGATTCTTTGATCTATTGACCTTATTGAATCCATTGATCTATTACTATGATAAGGTCAAATTTTTACTAAATTGTCATGTTTTTACATACCCTTAAATCAGGTAAATCAGTAAAATCAAGCCACCCAACCTACCCTCCTGTTCAATCATGATCTATGATCTATTGATATTGATTCTATTGATCTATTGATCTATTGATTTAAGTCAAATTTTTACTAAAATTGTAACGTTTTACATACCCTAAAGCAGTAAATTCACTAAATCAAATCACTATCCAACCTCCCTTCCTGTCCAATCATGATCTATTGATCTATTGATCTATTGATCTATGATTCAAGTCACATTTCGAGTTTCATTTTGGATAAACATCATAAAATCAAGTTCTTTATACAAAGATCAAACAATATATTGCTGACGTAACAAAGTTTTACACATCAATTAAAGCTAACATGCGTAACATTTGAACTATTGAAAATAATGTACAAAGAACAAACCTATCACACTTAACACGAATAAACTGTTACATTAACAAGTTCCACACTATAACATTCAGTAAAGTAACTAACATAACAACCAAAAACGTAACTTATTCACACTTTCAAACATATCTCTAAAATGTTAATGTTGTTAATTTACACTAACATGGTAATAATTAACTAAGTAATTTATCACAACCAGTTGGTTTAATTAGCATTACTGATCAAACGAATATACTCTAAAATAATAGGTTCACACATCATAAAGCTACATGATGTAACATTGAAACTAAGAAAATAATGTACAAAAACAAACCTAACACACCTTAAACACAATAAACTGTTAACATTAACAAAATTCCACACTTAACACCAGTAAAGTAACTAAACATGGTATGCAAAACGTAACCTAATCTTACTTTTTCAAGCATATCTCTAACATAACGATGTTAATTTACACTAACACACTAATATATTTAGCAAAAATGTATCATAACCTTATCCGATTATCATACTGATCAACAAATATATGCTAAACATAACAATGTTTTCACATTAAAAAAGCTAATAGCATCATATGAACTAGGAAAATAATGTACAACGACAAACCTAACAACAACTTACACACAAATAAACTGTTAACATAGCCAAAGTTCCAGACTTAAAAGCGGTAAGTAACAACTTACATTACAAAAACGTACCGTATTTATACCTTTTTCAAAGCATATCTCTAACATATTAAACGTTAATCATTAACATTGACACAGTAACATTTATCAAAAAATGTGTCATAACCATACCTAACCCTCATAATACCTAACGAGTAAAGACGAATAAAGTAAAGTTTTTAGGCTTATCTCTTTTTAGACTTCCGTCTTCCTTTCAGAAAAATACCAACTCTAAACATGAAAAATGATTTTATGCTTTAACCATCTGCATAAAGTGATGCAATACTTATTATATTTGACCCTCTGGCAGGATATACTAGCAATGTAGCAGTCGCCATTCGGTTTACGATTTAATATAAATGACACCGTTGGGAATAACGAAACTCCTCGTGAAGATATCAACAACAAGCGTAGAGATGCGGGGAGATGTCATCGTATCAACACTGAGAAAAACTATCCTACTGAAGAAAATAGTATATAAACATCCTTTAGGTTATGAGATTCTTTCTTTCAACCAATCAGAAGAAAGTAAACAAGAATACGACGTACGAATGAACCATATCAGTTCAAAAGGGTATATATTCTCGTTCGACAACAAACAACAACAACAATAAACATAAGTACAAAGATAAGTTCTTTAGATACTAACCAACGAATATATGCTAACGTAACATTGTTTTCACATTAATAAAGCTAACATAGCATTACCAGAACTAAGAAAATAATGCACAACGACGAATCTAACACAACTTAAGCACGAATAAACTGTTAACATTAACAAAGTTCCACACTTAACACCCGAAAAGTAAACTGACATTGCATACAAAAACGTACCTATTCCATACTTTTACCCAAAACATATCTCTAACATATTAACGTTAATTTTACATGACAAAACAGTAATATTTAACAAGAATTTATTATAACCTTGTTTAATTATCATACAGAGCAGCGAAAGTATGCTAACGTAACAAAGTTTCCACATTAATAAAGCTAACATAACATAACCCGAACTAAGAATATGATGTACAACGACAAACCTAACACCCCTTACGTGCGAATAAACCACTAACATTAACAAACTTCTGCACATAACAGCAATAAAGTACCTAACACATCGTGCAAACGTAAACCTAGTCACACTTTTTCAAGCATATCTCTAACATATCAATGCTAATTTTACATTAACATCGTAATATTTAACAAAAGTTTAGCATAAACCTGTCTAATCATCATTTACTGACAAGAATATTAATGCTGACGTAACAAATGTTTTACATCAACTTCGTAACATTTAACAAAAAATTCATCATAACCTCGTCTAAATATCATAATCCCCAGCGAATAATTGCAAACATAACAAAGTTTTAACCAAACATAACAAAAAATAACAAAATTTTATCCTAACATAACATAAAAATAAGTTCTTTGAGTAAAATATCACAGTAAAACGTAATAATTTACTGATTTTAAAGCAGTAAATCAGTAAATCAGTAAATCAAACCCCTCCATCCGTGCAGTCCCCTACCCGTCCCACCCCCTGTGATCTATTGAGCTATTGATTCAATGTCATATTTTCAAGTATTTCATTTTGGACAAACATAACATAAAAAATATGTTCTTTATATACTAACCTACGAATATATGCTTAACCAACAAAGTTTTAGCACCAATAAAGCTAACAAATCATAACCGCGACTAGGAATATAATGTACAAATGCAAACCTAACATACCTCGCGTATGAATAATCAGCTAACATCCTGAAAAATTCCCTACTGATCAAGGTAAAGTAGCTAACAGGTCATACAATACTCGATATGTTCCCACTTTTCGAGCATATTAGCAACAGGTAAAGCCGTATTATCTAACAAAATCCCTTAACAAAGTGACCAATCTATCAAAGATGCCACCATCTTGAACTATGAATTGACACTATCTTCATCAAAGTGTCACTCGTTTCGAGTATAACATCATTTGACCTATGAATAAACGTAGACATTAGCAAAACTCACGTTTCTAACACATCATCGTCAGTTAACACAGTAATATCTTACAAAAACTCATCATTTCTCTAACAAATCAGTGTTATTTTCACATTGTCATAGTAATATTTAACATAACGTACTTAACTTACGAATAAACAGTTTTCATTAACCAAGAGTATCTAAAGCAACACATTACCTTCCGAGAGAAAACCCAGGGGATGCGCCCCTTGAAAGGGTGTGAATCCTGCGAGGGGGGATCACCCCGAAGGGGTGTAAGCGGGCTTTAGGCCTCAGCCCAAAGGGCTGAGGCCTAAAGCCCGCTTACACCCCTTCGGGGTAGATCCACCCTCGCAGGATTCACACCATTTCCAAGGCGGCGCATCCCCCTAGGGTCTTTCTCTCGGGAAGGGTTTAATGTGTTGCTTAGAACTTCTTGGTTAATGAAAACTGTTTATTCGTAAGTTAGGTACGTTATGTTTAATATTACTATGACAATGTGAAAATAACACTGATTTGTTAGAGAAATGATGAGTTTTTGTAAGATATTACTGTGTTAACTGACGATGATGTGTTAGAAACGTGAGCCTAGGTTAAGTTTTTGTTGAATAATGTTAGGTTTGCCCTAGACTTTTGCTAATGTCTACGTTTATTCATAGGTCAAATGATGTTATACTCGAAACGAGTGACACTTTTTTATGTTATGTGTCAATTCATAGTTCAAGATGGTGGCATCTTTGATAGATTGGTCACTTTGTTAAGGGATTTTGATAGATAATACGGCTTTACCTGTTGCTAATATGCTCAAAAAGTGGGGAAAATATCGAGTTTTTTTTTAACTGTTTTGTTCTTTTTCTTTATTAATAGGGGAATTTTTCAGGTGTTAGCTGAATTATTCATACGGAGGTATGTTAGGTCCTCCTGCATTTGTACATATATTCCTAGGTCGCGGTTATGATTTGTTAGCTTTATTGGGGCTAAAACTTTGTTTGGTAAGCATATATTCGTAGTTAGTATAATAAGAACATATTTATGTTAATGTTTGTCCAAAATGGATACTTGAAATATGACTTGAATCAATAGCTCAATAATCACAAGTGGGTGGGACGGGTAGGGGACTGCACGGTTTGGAGGGTTTGATTTACTGATTTACTGATTTACTGCTTTAAAATCAGTAAATTATTACGTTTTACTGTGATATTTTACTCAAAGAACTTATTTTTATGTTATGTTAGGATAAAATTTTGTTATTTTTTGTTATGTTTGGTTAAAACTTTGTTATGTTTGCGATTATTCGCCGGGGATTATGATATTTAGACGAGGTTTATGATGAATATTTTTGTTTAAATGTACGAAGTTGATGTAAACATCTGTTACGTCAGGCATTATATTCTTTGGTCAGTATGATGATTAGACAGGTTTATGCTAAACTTTTGTTAAATATTACGATGTTAATGTAAAAATTAGCATTGATATGTTGGAAAAGTGGGGATACATTGAGTAATAGGTTACGTTTTGTACGATGTGTTAGGTACTTTATTGCTGTTATGTGCAGAAGTTTGTTAATGTAGTGGTTTATTCGCACTTAAGTGGTGTTAGGTTTGTCGTTGATACATTATATTCTTAGTTCAAGTTATGTTATGTTAGCTTTATTAATGTGGAAACTTTGTTACGTTAGCATACTTTCGCTGCTCTGTATGATAATTTAAACAAGGTTATTAATAAATTCTTGTTCATAAATATTTACTGTGTCATGTAAAATAACGTTTAATATGTTAGAGATATATGTTTGGTAAAAGTAATGAATATAGGTTACTTTGTATGCAATGCAGTTACTTTACAGGTGTTAGTGTTGGAACTTTGTTAATGTTAAACAGTTTATTCGTGCTTAAGTTGTGTTAGGATTCGTCGTTGTACATTAATTTCTTAGTTCTGGTAAGCTATGTTAGCTTTATTAATGTGAAAACAATGTTAACGTTAGCATATATTCTTGTAGTTTAGTAAATTAAAGAACTTATCTGTACTATGTTCATTGTTGTTTTGTTGTTGTTCTGAACGAGAATTATTATACCCTTTTGAAACTGATTATGCGTTCATTCGTACGTCGTATTCTTGTTAACTTTCTTCTGATTGGTTGAAAGAAAGAATCTCATTACATTTAAGGGATGTTTATATACTATTTTCTTCAGTAGGATAGTTTTTCTCAGTGTTGATACGATGACATCTCCCCGCATCTCTACGTTTGTTGTTGATATCTTCACGAGGAGTTTCGTTATTCCCAACGATGTGTCATTTATATTAAATCGTAAACCGAATGGCGACTGCTACATTGCTAGTATATCCTGCCAGAGGTTTCAAATATAATAAGTATTGCATCACTTTATGCAGATGGTTAAAAGCATAAAATCATTTTCATGTTTAGAGTTGGTATTTTCGAGAAGGATACGGAAGTCTAAAAAGAGATTAAGGCCTAAAAACTTTACTTTTATTCGTCTTTACTCCGTTAGGTATTATGAGGGGTTAGGTATGCGTTATGACACATTTTTTAAATTAAAATGTTACTTGTGTCAATGTAAGATTAAAACTTAATATGTTAGAGATATGTTTTGAAAAGGTATAAATAGTTACGTTTTGTATGTAAAGTTAGTTACTTTACTGCTGTTAAGTCTGGAACTTTGCTAATGTTAACAGTTTATTTGTGTGTAAGTGATGTGTTAGGTTTGTCGTTGTAACATTATTTTCCTAGTTCATATGATGCTATGTTAGCTTATATTAATGTGAAAACATTGTTATGTTAGCATAAATTCGCTATCAGTATGATAATCGGACAAGGTTATGATACATTTTTTTCTTAAAAATTTTGTGGTTTTTTTAAATTAAAATTTTTTTTTAGGAATAGTTTTTAAAAAAAAAAATAAGTTTAGGTACGTTTTGCATACCATGTTAGTTACTTTACTGGTGTTAAGTGTGGAACTTTGTTAATGTTAACAGTTTATTCGTGTTTAAGGTGTGTTAGGTTTGTCTTTGTACATTATTTTCTTAGTTCATGTTACATCATGTTAGCTTTATTGATGTGGAAACCTTATTATGTTAGAGTATATTCGTTGATCAGTATGATAATTAACCACTGTTGTGATAAATTTTAGTTAATTATTACCATGTTAGTGTAAATTAACATCGTTATGTTAGAGATATGTTTGACAAAGTGTGAATAAGTTACGTTTTTGGTTGTTATGTTAGTTACTTTACTGATGTTAAGTGTGGAACTTTGTTAATGTTAACAGTTTATTCGTGTTTAAGGTGTGATAGGTTTGTCTTTGTACATTATTTTCTTAGTTCATGTAACGATATGTTAGCTTTATTGATGTGGAAACTTTGTTACGTCAACATATATTGATTGATCTTTGTATAAAGAACTTGATTTTATGTTATGTTTATCCAAAATGACACTCGAAATGTGACTTGAATCAATAGATCAATAGATCAATAGATCAATAGATCATGATTGGACAGGAGGGAGGTTGGATAGTGGTTTGATTTAGTGATTTACTGCTTTAGGGTATGTAAAACGTTACAATTTTAGTAAAAATTTGACTTAAATCAATAGATCAATAGATCAATAGATCAATAGATCAATAGATCAATAGATCAATAGATCATGATTGGACAGGAGGGTAGGTTGGGTGGCTTGATTTACTGATTTACTGATTTAGGGTATGTAAAACATGACAATTTTAGTAAAAAATTTGACCTTAATCAATAGATCAATAGATCAATAGATCAATAGATCAATAGATCATGATTGGACAGGAGGTAGTTGGGTGGCTTGATTTTTACTGATTTTACTGATTTATTGTTATGTAAAACATGACAATTTAGTAAAAAATTTTACCTTAATCCAATAGATCAATAGATCAAATAGATCAATAGATCAAAGAGATCATGATTGGACCAGGGTAGTTCGGGTGACTTGATTTAACTGATTTTACTGATTTAGGGTATGTAAAACATGACAATTTTTAGTAAAAAATTTGACCTTAATCAATAGATCAATAGATCAATAGAATCAATTCAATAGATCAATAGATCACACCTGGTCAGGCAGGGTGGGTGGATGGTGTTTGATTTACTGATTTACTCTT
>JABUQX010021123.1:0-13063 GCA_015478945.1 Trachelipus rathkii | reverse complement strand
TTTAATTTATTTTTGTCAAAATTGTAAAAATTTTTAAATTTTTTGGATTTTTGTGGTTCGAACATATAAATGGGCTATTCCTCCTGAAATACAAGGCGTAGAAAACAATTTTGAATTTTGATAATTTTTAGAATTTTTGAGTGAGGAACAACTAGGGTGTCTTCGGATATTTAATAGCTGTTATACTTTTGGGAGTAACAGAGTTACTTAATTTATTTTATGTCAAAAATTTTATATATTGTAAATTTTTGGATTTTTGTGTTCGAACATATAAGTGGCTATTCCTCCTGAAATAAAAGTCGTAGAAAAGTGATTTTAAATTTTTAGAAAGGGTTTTGTGTGAGGAAACACTAGTGTGTCTTCGGATTTGTAATAGCTGTTTATACTTTTGGAGTAACAGGTTCTTAATTTTATTTTTGTCAAAATGTTGAAATTTTGTAAATTTTTGGTTTATGTGGTTCGAACATATAAATGGAAAATTCCTCCTGAAATACAAGAAGTGTTAGAAAAGTGATTTTGATATTTTTTGAAAGTTTTTTGTGTGAGAAAAAAGGGGGGGTTCGGGTTTTTATTAGCTGTTTTTTTTTTTGGGGGAAACGAGTTTTTATTTTATTTTTGTCTAAATGTTTGAAATTTGGAAATTTTGGATTTTTGTGGTTCTAACATATAAATGGCTGTTCGCCTGTAATAAAAACCCTAGAAAAAAAATTTTGTTGTTTTTTTTAAAAGGGAATTTTTTCTTGGGGAACACTAGGGGGTGTTTTGGTTTTTGTAATAGCTGTTACTTTTGGAAGTAACTGTTCTTAATTTATTTTTCAAAATGTTGAAATTTGGAAAATTTTTGAATTTTTGTGGTTCAAACATATAAATGGCCTATTCCTCTGAAATACAAGTCGTAGAAAAGTGATTGTTATATTTATAGAAAGGGATTTGTGTGAGGAACACTAGGGTGTCTTCGGATTTTGTTATACTTTTGGAGTAACAGGTTCTTAATTTATTTTTGTCAAAATGTTGAAATTTGTAAATTTTTGGATTTTTGTGGTTCGAACATATAAATGGCTATTCCTCCTGAAATACAAGTCGTAGAAAAGTTATTTTGATATTTTTAGAAAGGTTTTTGTGTGAGGAACACTAGGGTGTCTTCGGATTTGTAATACCTGTTATACTTTTGGAGTAACAGGTTCTTAATTTATTTTTGTCAAAATGTTGAAATTTGGAAATTTTTGGATTTTTGTGGTTCGAACATATAAATGGCTATTCCTCCTGAAATACAAGTGTAGAAAAGTGTTTTGATATTTTTTGAAAGGTTTTGTGTGAGGAACACTAGGGTTGTCTTCGGATTTGTAATAGCTGTTATAGCTGTCTCCAATTTGGAGTAAAAATTTGGGGTAATTTATTTTTGGTCCAAAATTTGAAATTTTGCAAATTTTTGAATTTTTGTGGTTCGAACATATAAATGGCTATTCCTCCTGAAATACAAGTCGTAGTAAAAAGATTTTGATATTTTTAGAAAGGTTTTTGTGTGAGGAACAGTAGGGTGTCTTCGGATTTGTAATAGCTGTTATACTTGTGGAGTAACAGGTTCTTAATTTATTTATTGTCCAAATGCTTGAAATTTGTAAATTTCTTGGATTTTTTGTTGGTTCGAACATATAAATTGGCTGATTCCTCCTGAAATACAAGTCGTACAAAAGGTGATTCTGATATTTTTAGAAAGGTTTTTGTGTGAGGATACTAGGGTGTTTTCGGATTTGTAATAGCTGTTATACTTTTTGGAGGTAACAGGTTCTTAATTTCTTTTTGTCAAAATGTTGAAAATTTTTGGAAAATTTTTGGATTTTTGTGGTATAAACATATAAAATGGCTATTCTTCCTGAAAATACAAGTCGTAGAAAAGTGCTTTTTGATATATTTTTAGAAAGGTTTTTTGTGTGAGGAACAACACTAAGGTGTCTTCGGATTTGTAAATAGCTGTTATACTTTTTGGAGTAAAGGTTTCTTAATTTTTATTTTTCAAAATGTTGAAATTTGTAAATTTTGGATTTTTTGTGGTTCGAACATATAATGGCTATTCCTCTTGAAATACAAGTCGTAGAGAAAATTGATTTTGATATTTTTAGAAAGGTTTTTGTGTGAGGGACACTAGGGTGTGTGAGGAATTTGTAATAGCTGTTATACTTTTGAGTAACAGGTTCTTAATTTATTTTGTCAAAATGTTGAAATTTGGAAATTTTTGCATTTTTGTTGGTTCGAACATAAAATGGCTATTCCTCCTTCAAATACAAGTGCGTAGGTAAAAAGATTTGAGATTTTTTAGAAAGGTTTTGTGTGTGGCAAATACTATGGTGTCCTTCGCGATTGTAATAGCGGTTAATACTTTTTGAGTAACAGGTTCTTAATTTGTTTTTTTGTCAAAATGTTGAAATTTGTTAATTTTTGGAATTTTTTGTGGTATCGAACATATAAATGGCTAATCCTCCTGAAATACAGGGTCGTAGAAACAGTGATTTTGATATTTTGAAAGGTTTTTGTGTGAAGGATACACTAAAGTGTCTTCGAGATTGTAATAGCTGTCTATACTTTTGCGAGTTAACAGTGTTCTTAATTTATTTTGTCAAAAATTTGAAATTTGGAAATTTTTGGATTTTTGTGGTATAAAACAATTAAATGGCTATTCCTCCTGAAATTCAAGTCGTAGAAAAGTGATTTGATATTTTTAGAAAGGTTTTGCTACTTGTGAAGGAACCACTTAGAGGTGTGCTTCGGATTTGTAAATCTGTTATTACTTATTGGCGTAACAGGGTTCTTAATTTATTTTATGTCAAAATGTTTGAAATTTGTAAATTTTTGGATTTTTTGGCGTGCGAAACTTATAATGGCTATTTCCTCCTGAAATACAAAGTCGTAGAAAATGATTTTGATATTTTTAGAAAGGTTTTTGTGGAGGAATACTATGGTGTTCGGACTTGTAATAGCTGTTATACTTATGGAGTAACAGTTTCTTAATTTATTTTTGTCAAAATGTTTGAAATTTGGAAAATTTTTGATTTTTTTTGTGGGTCGAACATATAAATGGCTATTCCTCCTGAAATACAAGTTCTAGAAAAGTGATTTTGATTATTTTTAGAAAGGTTTTTTGTGTGAGGAAAATACTTATGGTGTCTTCCATTGTAATACCTGTACTATTACTTTTGGTAAGCTAAACAGGTTCTTTAATTTTATTTTTGTCAAAATGTTGAAGATTTGGATAAATTTTGCTGGATTTTTGTGGTTAACATATAAAATGGCTATTCTCCTTTGAAATACAAGCGCTAAGGAAAAAGTTGATTTGATATTTTTTTAGAAAGGTATTTCCTGTGTGAAGAACACTAGGGTTGGGTCTTACGGATTTGTAAATAACTGTTATACTTTTGGGAGTAACAGGTTCTTAATTTACTTTTGTCCAAAATTTGGAAAATTTGCAAATTTTTAGGGATTTTTGTGGTTGCGAACATATTAATGGCTATTCCTCCTGAAATACTCGTAGAAAAGTGATTTTTGATATTTTTAGAAAGGTTTTGACGGTGAGGAACAGTAGCGTGTCTTGATTTGTAATAGCTTGTTTAACGTGTTGGAGTAACAGGTTCTTTAATTTATTTTTGTCAAATGTTTGAAATTTTGTAAATTTTTGATTTTTGGGGTTCAATCATATAAATTGGCTATTCCTCCTGTGACAATACAGTTCGTAGAAAGTGGATTTTGATATTTTAATAAGGTTTTTGTGTGGAGGAACACTATGTTGTCTTCGGATTTGTAATAGCTGTTATACTTTGGGAGTAACAGGTTCTTAATTTATTTTTGGTCAAAATTTTGGAAAATTTGTTAAATTTTTGGCGATTTTGGTGGTCTCGAACATAATCAATGGCTATTTCCTCCTGAAATACAAGTCGATAGAAAAGTGATTTTGTATTTTTAGAAAGGTCTTTTGTGTGAGGAATACTATGGTTTCTTCGGATTTGTAATAGATGTTATACTTTTGGAGTAACAGGTTCTTAATTTATATTTTGTCAAATGTTGAAATTTGGAAATTTTTGGATTTTTGTGTTCGAAAATATAAATGGCTATTCCTCCTGAAATAAAAGTCGTAGAAAAGTGATTTTTGATATTTTTAGAAAAGGTTTTTTAGAAAAGGTTTTTGTGTTCATTCGGATTTGTAATAGCATGTTATACTTTTGGAGTAAAGTAACAGGTTCTTAATTTATTTTTGGTCAAAACTGTTGGAAATTGTAAATTTTTGGGCATTTTTGTGGTATCGAACACTATAAATGGCTATTCTCTTGAAATTACAAGTCGTTAGAAAGTGATTTTTGATATTTTTAGAAAGGTTTTTGTGTGAGGAACACTGGGTGTCTTCGATTTGAATAGGCTGTTATACCTGGAGTAAACAGGTCTTAAGTTTATTTTTGTCCAAAATGTTGACAAATTTGGAAATTTTGGGATTTTTGTGTTTGGTTCGAACATATAAATGGGCTATTCCTCCTGAAATACAAGTCGAGTCGTAGTGATTTTGATATTTTAGAAAAGGTTTTTGGTGTGGTAATACTATTGGTGTCTTCGATTGTAATAGCTGTTATTACTTTTTGAGTAAACAGAGTTCTTAATTTATTTTTTGTCAACAATGTATGAAAATTTGTGAAATTTTGGATTTTTTTGTTCGGTTCGAACATATAAATAGGCCTATTCCTCCTGAAAATTACAAGGTCGATAGAAAAGTGATTTTGATATTTTTGAAGGTTATGTGTGAGGAACACAAAAAGTGTCTTCGAGCATTGTGTAATAGCTTGTTATGACTTGATGGTAGTAACAGGTTCTTAATATTATTTGGTCAAAAATTTGGAAATTTTGGAAAAGTTTGGATTTTTGTGGTTCGAACATATAAATGGCTATTCCTTCTGAAATACAAGTTCGCTAGAAAAGTGATTTTGATACTTTTTAGAAAAGGTTTTTGTGTGAGGAACCACTAGGGGGTCTTCGGATTTGTAATAGCTGTTTATGGAGTAAAAGGTTCTTAATTTATTTTTGTCAAAAATGTTGAAATTTGTTTAACATCTTTTTTGGATTTTTATGGTTCGAACATATAAATGGCTATTTCCTCCTGAAATACAAGTCGTTGAAGTGGAAAAGTGATTTTGATATTTTTAGAAGGTTTTTGTGTGAGGAAATACTAAGGTGTCTTCGGATTGTTAATAGCTGTTATACTTTTGGAATAACACAGGTTCTTATTTATTTTTTGTCAAAATGTTGAAATGTGGAAATTTTTGGGATTTTTTGTGGTTCGAAACATATAAATGGCGATTCCTCCTGAAATACAAGTCGTAGAAAGTGATTTTGATATTTTTAGAAAGGTTTTTTTTGTGAGGAATACTATTGTGTCTTCGGATTTGTAATACCTGTTCATACTTTTGGAGTAACAGGTTTCTTATTTTATTTGTGAAATGTTGAAAACTTTGGAAATTTTTGGATTTTGTGGTTCGAACATAAATGAAACTGGCTATTCCTACCTGAAATCAAAGTCGTAAGAAAAGTGGATCTTTGATATTTTTTGAAAGGTTTTTGTGTTGAGGAAACACTAGGTGTCTTCGGATTGGTAAATAATGTTATACTTTGAGTAAACAGGTTCTTAATTTATTCTTGTCAAAATTTTGGGAGGAAATTTTGCAATTTTTGGATTTTTTGTGGTTCGAACATATATAAATGGCTATTCCTCCGGAAATACAAGTCGTAGTAAAAAGATTTTGATATTTTTTTAAGGAAAGGCATTTTGTGTGAGGAACACTATGGTACTTCGGATTTGTAATAGCTGTCATACTTTTGGAGTAACAGGTCATATAATTTATTTTTGTCAACAATGTTGAAATTTGTAAATTTTTTGGATTTTTGTTGGTTCGAACACTATTAAATGGCTATTCCTCTGGAAATACAAGTCGAGAAAAGTGATTCTTGATATTTTTCAGAAATGTTTTTGTGTGGGAACACTAAGGTGTCTTCGTGAACTTGAATAGCATCGTATATACACTTATTGGAAGTAAAAGGTAATCTTAATTATTTTGGTCAAAATTTAGAGAAATTTGTAAATTTGGCGATTTTGTGACCGTATCCGAACCATCATAACAGGCATTCTGCCTGAAACACACAGTTTCGTATTTAGAAAAGTGATCACTATTTGATATTCTTTCTGACAAGGTATTTGTGTGACCGGAACACATAACGTGTCTTCCGGATTCATGTACATCAGACTTGTCTATCACATTTATGGAAGTACAGGTTCTTATCAAATTCTATTTTGTCAAAATTCTGAGAAATTTCGCAGAAATTTTGAGATTTTCTGTAAGAGATATTACTTGCTGCACTAACATGGTATTCTCCTAAACTACAAGTCGTAGAAAAAGTGATTATTGATATAGTTAGAGGTTTTTCGGTGTAGCAAGGAAACACTAAGGAGTGTACTTCGGATATTGTAATAGCTGTTATACTATTGGAGTAACCCACTTAATTCTTTCGTCCAAAAATGTTGAAACTTGTCACAATTTTTTGAGAATTTGTGCGTTCCGGACAATATAAATGGCCTATTCCTCCCTGAAATACACAAGTCGTACGAAAAAGTGATTCTTTGAATAATTTCAGAACAGGCTATTTTGTGGTGACAGGAACAACTATGGTGTCTTCGGAATCTTGATAGTAAGTTATACTTTGTGGGAGTACAGGTTCATTATCTTATTTTTGGTCAAAAATGTTCGAAATTTTGGAACATCTTTTGGGGATTTTTGTGGTCTCGACACTATAAACTGGCTAATTCTCCTGCAATACAAGTCGTGATACAAAGTGATTTTGATATTCGTATTCGAAAGGTTTTGTCGTGAGGAATACTGACCTCGCGCTCGGCTTCAGGATTTGTAATACCTGTTATATTTTTGAGTAACAGTTACCTAATCTATTTTTGTCAAAATGTTGAAATTTGGAAATTTTTTGGATTTTTTGTTGGTTCGAACATATAAATGGCTATTTCCTCCTGAAAATACAAGTCGTAGAAAAGTGCTTTTTGATATTTATTGAAAGGTTTTTGTGTGAGGAACACCAGGGTGTCTTCGGATTTTTAATAAATGTTATACTTTTGGAGTAAAACAGGTTTATAATTTAATTTGGTCGCAATAAGGCAAGTTGCAAAATCTTCGGAATTTTGTGGATCAAACAACATATTAATGGCTATTCCTCCTGAAATACAAATCGTAGAAAAGTGATGTTTATATTTTTAGAAAGGGTTTTTGGTGTGAAGGACAGTTGGGTGTTTCTTCGAGAATTTGTAATACTGTATACTTGTGGGGTAACAGGATCTTAACTTTATTTTGTCAAAATGTTGAAATTTGTAAATTTTTTGATTTTTGTGGTTACGAACATATAAATGGCTTTTTTCCTAAAACCACCCTTTATTATATGTTTTGATATTTTTAGGTAAATGCCCTGCTTCTACAAGCGAAACAAAGATGGCTTCGGATATGTAATAGCTATTATTATTTATAGGAGTACAGGTGTTCTAATTTATTTGGTCAAAATTTGGAATTTGACAAATTTTGGGAATTTTTTGCATTCGAAGTATCCTTGGCTACTCCTGCTGGCTTTAGCCATGTTTTGCCCACGCGGATTTGACTATTTTTAGGAAGGGTTAACTGTGACCATGGGTTGTGTCTTCAGATATGTAATAGCTGTTATATACAATTGAAGTATCCTGATCCTGTTTATCTTTTATCAAAACCTTAGAATTAACGAAATTTTTGGATTTCTCTTGTGGTTTAGAACATATAATGGCTATTCCTCCTGAAAATACAGTTCGTAGAAAAGTGATTTTGAATTTTTTAGAAAGGTTTGTGTTGAGAACACACTAAGGTATGTCTTCGCGATTTGCTAATAGCTGTTATACATATATGAGAAGTAAAGCAGGTTGTCATTAATATTTTGGAAAAAGGGAGGATACGATAAATTTGTTGGATTTTTAGTGGTTCGAAACAATATAAAATGGCTATTCCTCTTGAATACAAGTCGTAGAAAAGTGATTTTGATTATTTTTAGCAAGGTTTTTGACGGTGTGAGGAACAACTAGGGGTGTTGCACGAACTTTGTAATAGCTGTTATACCTTTGGAGTAACAGGTTCTTAATTTATTTTTTGTCAAAATGTTGAAATCTGGAAATTTTTGAATTTTTTGTGGTTCGAACATATACATGGCTATTCCTCCTGAAATACAAATCGTAGAAAAGTGATTTTTGATATTTTTAGAAAGGTTTTTGTGTGTGGAATTACTATGCGTGTTCTTCGGATTTTGTAATAGCTGTTATTTAACTTTTTGGGAGTAACAGGTTCTTAATCTATTTTTGTCATGTATTGAAATTGTAAAATTTTGGATTTTTGTGTTCGAACATATAAATGGCATTCCTCCAGAAATACAAGTCGTAGAAAAAGTGATTTTTTTTATATTTTTGAAAAGGTTTTTGTGTGAGGAACACAAAAGTGTCTTCGGATTTGGTAATAGCTGTCTATACTTTTTGGAGTAAACAGGTTGCTTAATTTATTTTGGTCCAAAATTTGGCAAATTTGTGGGAACAATTTTGATTTCTTGTGGTGGCGAACATATAAAGGCTTATTCTCCTGCAAATACAAGTTCGTTTAAAGTGATTTGATATTTGTTAGGAAAGGCGTTTTTGTGTGAGAGAACACTAGGGCTTGTTTTCGGATTTGTAATACCTGTTATACTTTTGGGGAGTAACAGGTTTTAAATTTATTTTTGTCAAAATGTTGAAATTTGTTAAATTTTTGGATTTTTGTGAGTCTCGAACATATAAAATGGCTATTCCCTCCTGAAATACAAGTCGTAGACAAGTGATTTTGATATTTTTAAGAAAGGGTTTTATTGTGTGAGGACATACTATGGTGTCTTCGGATTTGTAATAGCCGTTATACTTTTGGAGATAACAGGTTTCTTAAAATTTATATTTTTGGTCAAAATGTTGAAATATATGAGAACAAATTTTGGCATTTTTTTGTGGTTCGAACATATTAATGGCTATTCCTCCTGAAATACAAGTCGTAGAAAAAGTGATTTTGATATTTTTAGAAAAGGTTTTTTAGAAAAGGGAATACTATGGTGGTCTTCGGATTTGTAATACCTGTCTTATACTTTTGGAGTAACAGGTTCATTAATTTATTTTTGTCAAAAATGTTGAAATTTGGAAATTTTTGCATTTTTGTGGTTCGAAACATATAAATGGCTTTTCCTCCTGAAATACAAGTCGATAGAAAAGTGATTTTTGAATATTTTTTGAAAGGTCTTTTTGTGTGGAGGAACACTAGGTTGTATTCGATTATGTGAATAACTGGTTAATACTTGGAGTCAAACAAGGTTCACTTAATTATTTTGGTCAAAAATTTGGAAATTTCAACATTTTTGGATTTTTGTGCAGTTCGAACATATAATGGCATTACCTCCTGAATACAAGTTTCACGTACCGTAAAAACGATTATTGATATTTCATTTTAGAAAAGGATTATGTGTTAGCGAACGATAGCGGTGTCTTCGGATTTGTAATAACTGTTATTACTTTTGAAGTAACAGGTTCTTAATTATATTTTATGTCAAAATGTTGAATTTAGTAACATTTTTGGATTTTGTGGGTTTCGAAACATATAAATGGCTATTCACTCCTGAAATACAAGTCGTCAGAAAAGTGATTTTGTATTGTTAGAAAGGGATTTTGTCGTGAGGAAACACTAATGGTGTCTTCGGATTTGATAATAGCTGTATATACTTTTGGAGTAACAGGTTCTTAATTTATTTTGAGTCCAAAAATTGGAAATTTGTTAATTTTTTGGAGATTTTTTGGGTTCGAACATAATGAAAATGGCTATTCTCTGAAATACAACTCGTAAGAAAGGATTTTGATATTTTAGAAGGGTTTTCTGTAAAATCCACCGTGTGAGGAAATCACTATGGTGTTCTTCGGATTTGTAATAGCTGTTATACTTTTTGGAGTAACAGGTTCTTAATTTATTTTGTCAAATGTTGAAATTTGAAAAATTTTTGGAATTTTTGTGGTTAAACATATAAATGGTATTCCTCCTGAAATACAAGTGGTAGAAAAGTGATTTTGGATATTTTAGAAAGGTATTTGTGTGTAGGAACACACTAAAGTTCTTCGGAATCTGTAATAGCTGTAATTACTATTTGGAGTAAAACAGTTCTTATTCTATTTTCTGTCAAAATGTTGAAATTTGTTAATCTTTTTGCGATTTTCTGTGGTCGAACATATAAACATGGAATATTCCTCCTGACATACATAGTCGTAGAAAAAGTGATTTTGATATTTTTTTGGAAAGGTTTTTTGCTGTTTGAAGAACACTAAAGTGGTCTTCGGAATTGTAATTAGCTGTTATACTTTTGGCAGTAACAGGTTCTTAATTTATTTTGGTTCAGAATTTGGCAAATTTGGAAAAATTTTTGGATGTTTTGTGGTTCGAACATAATAACATGGCTATTCCTCCTTGAAATACAAGTTCGTTAGAAAAGTGATTTTGATATGTTTTTAAGAAAGGTTTTTGTGTGAGGAAACAATAGGGTGTCTTCGGATTTGTAATAGCTGTAATACTTTTTTTGGAGTACAGGTTCTTAATTTATTTTTGTTCAAAAATGTTATGAAATTGTAATTTTGGATCTATTTTTGTGGTTACGAACATAAACATGGCTATTCTCCTGAAATACAAGTCCGTAGAAAAAGTGATTTTGATTTTTTAGAAAGTTTTCTGTAACATGAGGAAATACTATGGCTGTCTCGGATTTGTAATAGCTGTTAGACTTTTGGAGTAACACAGGTTCTTAATTTATTTTTTTGTCAAAATGTTGAAATTTTGGAAAATTTTTGGAATTTTTGTGGGTTTCGAACATATAGAATGGCTTTCTCCTAAAATTACAAGTCGTAGAAAGTGATTTTGATATTTAGAAAGGTTTTTGTGTGAGAACTACTATGGTGTGTCTTCGGATTGTTAATAGCTGTTATACTTTTGGAGTAGCAGGTTCTTAAATTTATTTATTGTCAAATGTTGAAATTTTGTAAATTTGGAATTTTTGTGGTATCGAACATAAACATGGCTATTTTCTTGAAATACAAATCGTAGGAAAACAGTGATTTTATATTTTTAGAAAGGTTTTTGTGTTTTGTGTGAGGAATACTCTGACTTTGGTATTTATCTAGTTAATATACTGTTACATTAACTTGTTCAATTTTTGTCAAAATGTTGAATTTGGAAATCTTTGGATTTTTGTGGTTCGAAAACATATAAATGGATATTCCTCCTGAAATACAAGTCGATAGAAAAGTGATTTTTGATATTTTTGAAAGGTTTTGGTGTGAGGAACAATATAGGGTATCTTCGGATTTGTAATAGCTGTTATACTTTGGAGTAACAGTCCTCAATTAAACAAGAATATAGAATTTGGAAAATATGGGAAAATTTATGGAATTCTATTGTGAGTTCGAACATATCAAAATGGCTATATCCTCCTGAAAACACATATATACAGTCCCTAAAAAGATATTTTGATATTTTTAGAAAGGTTGTGAGTTTGTCAGCACCATGGATGTTTGGAATTTGTAATAGCTGTTCATACTTTTGGGAGTAAAGGTTCTTAATTTATTTTTGTCCAATGGGTTGCAATTTCGTGTAAATTTCTTGGGATTTTTTGATAGAGATCTCGACATTAATGCTATTCGCTCCTGAAATACAGTCGTAGAAAAGTTATTTTGATACTTTTAGAAAGGTTTTTGTGTTGAGGATTCTATTGGTCTTACAGATTGTAATAGCTGTGATATACTTTTGAAGTAAAAAGGTTCTTAATTCATTTTGTTTTAAAATGTTGAAATTTAGTAAATATCGTACTTTTGTAGGTTCGGAACCATATAAATGGCCTATTCCTCTGAAATACAAGTGGTAGTAAAAAGATTTTGATATTTTTGAAAACTCCACCTCTTCAAGCAACAATAGAGCTGTCTTCGGATTGTAATAAGCTATTTATACTTATTGGAGTAACACGGATTCTAATTTTATTTTGTCAAAATGTTGTGGAAATTTGGAAATCTTTTGGATTTTTGTGAGCTGAACATAATAAATGGCGTATTCCTCCTGAAAATACAAGTCGTTAGAAAAGTGATTTTGATATTTTTAGAAAGCTTTTTGTGTGTGAGGAACACTAGGGTTGTCTTCGGATTTGTCATAGCGTTATACTATTTGGAGTAACAGAGTTCTTAATTATTTTTGTTCAAAGATGTTGAAATTTTGCTAACATTTTACTGGATCTTTGTGCGTTCGAACCATATAAATGGCTATTCCTCCTGAATTACAATCGTAGAAAAAGTGATTTTGATATATTTGAAAGGTTTTGTGTTGAGGAACAACTAGGGTGTCTTTCGGATTCTGTCAACTAGCTGCTTATACCTTTTGGAGTAACAGGTACTTAATTATTTTTTGTCAAAATGCTCTGAAATTTGGAACATTTTTGGATTTTTGTGGTTCGAAAATATAAATGGCTATTCCTCCTGAAATTACAAGTCGTAAGTAAAAAGAGATTTTGATATTTTTTAGAAAGGTCTTTTGTTGTGATGGAATACTATGGTAATGTCACTTCGGATTGTAATAGTGTTATACTATTGTCAGTAACAGGTTACTTAATTTATTTTTGCTCAAAATGGTTGAAATTGTAAAATTTTTTGAGCATTTTTGTTGGTTCAACATATTAAATGGCTATTCCTCCTGAAATACAAGTCGATGAAAGGTGATTTTGAAATTTTTTGAAAGGTTTTGTTGTGAGGAATACTATGGGGTGTCTTCGGATTGTTAATAGCTGTTATACTTTTGGGAGTAACAGGTTCTTAATTATATTATTGGTCAAAATTTGGGAAATTCTGGAAAAATTTTGGAATTTTGGGTTTCGAAGCATATAAATGGCTATCCTCCTGAATACAGTCGTAGAAAAGTGATTTTTC
>JABUQX010021122.1:0-22506 GCA_015478945.1 Trachelipus rathkii | reverse complement strand
TAGATTTTACGTTCTTTTCCATCTACCCTAAAATCATCGTCATAAACTCTCAGCTGAAACTTCATACATCTCTCCACCCATCCGTCCTTACTCACTTCCTCTGTCGGGCCGTGCATATTGATCTATTTGATCTTAATTTGATATTATGATAGGGTACATACATTTTATGAGTGTCCTATATTCTGAGGTAATAATCATATAATACATATAAAATATCTCTTCTTAATTCTTATACTTAGAATATAAATCAAACGAATCATATGCTGATTACGTAACATAGTTCCTATCACCTTTTAAATTATAGCTTAAACATGAATAATACATCATATGAACTAAGAAAATATATGTAACAAGTATCAAATACCTATACAACTATTATTCATAATGTATATATCACGAGCGTTATATTAATCTTTTTGCAAACTCATAATTTTCATCTCCACTGTTTTATTATACTCACGCGATCAAAGAAAATACATAAACAAAACGCTCTACTCTCCGTAAAATGCGCAATAATAGACTGTCACATTTAATGTCTATGACTCTCTATACTACAGTAAAAGAAGGACATTACACTGGACAAATCTAGCAACTACGTATAATTGACGCCTTTCCAAGTTAGCTATGAAATACATTCATGATAAGCCAAACTTTGGGCATACATTATAAAAAAGTACTATAGGAATTTGAATTCTTTATTTTCGTTATGTTGTCTTATATTTGCTCTTAGTTTAATAGAATTTATGACATGCCCTCAACCCCCTTATTAACAGGAAGCCAAATTTTTTTAATGAATATATTGAAATAAATATCTTTGTGTTAATGAAGTTCCTGATATTTCTTTGTATTTTCTAACCAGTTTGTTGTTGAAATTTTCTTCTCCAATGTACTAAATGTCGTAAAAAAATTATATTCATGGATCACCATAACTGTTGCCAAAAATTTCATGATTTCTATATCAGATTGATACACTCTGCCATGAGACATATTTATATACGATATTAGCGAGGCGCATAGCATTCGTCTCCTAGATAGTCACCCTAAAGACGTGCCCCACTCGCAGCCACACAACACACACTCAATCACACATATACTTCACATCTAATAAATAGATCGCATTAGCATATTTCCCAGCATTAATTACCCGGTTCACCTAAAATTTGCGTATATACGAAGACATAGAGTTTAGAGGGTGAGACGAATAATTCAGATAAGTTATATGAAATTAATATGTGTTTTCAGAGGTCTCCGACAGCCTACTCTCTCTCACCAAATATATGGTCGATGTGATAGATCTGTTTAGTGTGCCCAGAATCGACGCATGAGAAAAAACTATAGTTGTGGAAAAGAGTTTAGCATCCGAATATGTACTTGTGCTAAAGATAAGAGAGCCAATTAGTTATTTGACATTTAGCTAAGATTAGCAATGTATCTTTACTCTTACCTTATATAGTCATCTCAGTTTATATATTAAATACGATAGGAGGAGTGGGGTGGAAGAGTTCAACATATTATGTCTTAGCTCAGTTACTAAAATCCTCTGGGCATAGCATGTTGTGCTAATCCTACACAAGATTATCAGCTTTTCTCTAGATGATTCTGTTTCCGGACATATGTCAAGAACCAATACACTGTGATATAGAAAATATAGAATAAGAGAGAAAGATATCTCCCCTAGAAACCATCTTGTTAATCATACTATTCTAATGAGTCGGAATTCTTCGGAGTACAGACCTCTTAGGACTGTGAGAAGGTAAGTGGCGTATTACTTAAATGGACTCTAACGATACGTTGGTGGACGTGGGAGTGCATCATATGCAACTTGACGTGGTTTTGTACTAAAGAAGACACTCATATCTGCAAATTTAGACTTGGGGATGAAGACGCATGTCAGTGATTGTAGAACGTACAAGAATTATCGGATTGTCGTATGTAGATTGACCGTGTTTAGGATGTAAATCTCCATAGACTAGACGTGATCTCGAAGGATGCATAATTTGATTGTGAACATATCCTGGAGACAAGTGATGTGTGAAATGTGTGCATTATGGCGTTGAATACTCATTGTCTCTATAGAGTTAGTTAGAACCCATTGCTGTAATCTCATTCGACTATGATATATCAGGCATATATAGATGGCAGTAAGACTTATTTATAGAAAATGATTATTGTGGAATATTATATATTTCTCATTTAAGTGGGGTTTATTAGTAATGCTAAACAAACAATCTTTGAGTGTGTGAGAAGGAGGCATAAACTACATCATAAAATGTTCAATCCTTTGGAAGATGGGTTAATAATATGAAGAAAAGTTAGATAGAAATTGTGACAAGTATTTAAAAAGGCTCCCTTTATTTCTCTGTTTAATTCTGAATTTAGAATGACTTACAATACGGAGACAGTGTAATACTGCAAATTATTAAATGTGCGTTCTATTCATAAATATTGAGAGAAGATTACTGAAATTAGATAATATATTTCACTATATAAATTTGATACTCATGAGAAGTTCTCTAAGTATTAAAATTAATGTAGTAGTCTCTTAGCTATTAAATTTATTTGCACTACCTGCATATGTATGTACGCTTTATAAGATAACAAAAAATACAACAAAAACTATCTATGATCTCAAGTTATATAATAAATAGCTATATCTCTTAATCGTTAGGACCGTCATTATCTATGTCATACCTATTTTAATAAATATGTGTATTGATTTATAGTTATTATTGTTTGTGTGAGTTATAGATAATATATTATTTATAATATAATATGAAGATGAATAATTAGTTTGTGTAATGTTATTATATAAAATACTATTAATACAGTGGCGTTATTTAGGGGGAGGTGACAGGGGCGGCCTATTGGGCCCTTCTTCGAAGATTTTCTGGACAACTCTAAAAAATTTTATATAGGGTGATATCCATATCCGTTAGGTTTGTTTGTAAAACATAAATAAAGTGCAGAGTTAGTTTTTATATAGGTGAAGCTTACTATTGATTAATTGCTACGTCGTGCTGTACATAAATTAGATCAGAACTCAGAATTTCTTACTGTAAAATTGTCAAGTTAGGTCTTATAGAACTGAACACTTCGGAATACGCATCATAGAAGAATTGCCTTTGCTAACAGTTAGAGAGTTTGCTCAGCTTGATTTATATTAGAAAGAAATGAGAATATAACGCGCACATCTGAATCGACTATTTATATTAGAACAGAGTTGCTGTCATAACTGCACATCTCTGTAGAGAAAACTTAAAACCAAGATACATTAAACAAAATATTAAAAAGAGGAAGATGAAGAATTACCTCACTCTTCACGATCACAGAAAGTTACTTATATTACGTTCAGCATAACCCCATTGTTTAATATACCATATTTTTTTGTCATCGCTCTCTATAGTGAGTCAGCATAGCGAGAGAAAAGGTTTGTAAAATTTCCTTGCGCAATTCGCTCAGTTATTCCGTAATTGTAAGCCATAATATGAGAAAAAAGATTTATTGGTGGTATAATATGTTACAAGGAAGATCTCGATTACAAGTCCTAAATATTCACAGATTTTTTGAGTGCTAAGACTTAGATTAGGATTAGGCTGCCTGTTTATGAGGGTCGGGTATTAACTTTTACTTTTCATGATCTCAGTCACCTGTACCGTAAATAGTAAATATCAGCTGAGATCATATAGGTACCAATATTGGAGGTGATTAGAGATCTATGATGGTTCGCTGTGAGAGGTGTCATTCCAGTCCGGTTAAGGTCATCTTTTTTTCAAAGTAGTGTCAATTCATGATAGCTTAAGGTCAAATGCGATTGACTTGTGAAACCTGTGGTGGCATCGAGCCACGAAATTCTTTTAGTTTCATAGCATCGTTTTTATCAGTTTTTTACCTAGATTTAATTAGGTAATTAGGTTTGTTTAATAGCCGTTTCGTTGTTTTAGTGAAAATTAAGCTGGTAATAGTAAGAAGCACGAATGGTTACTAATAGAAAGTTGAGTGTAATGAGCAGATGACCAACAAGACGCTAGGTCGCCAAAAAAAAACATAGCTCAAATTTCAGATGGTACTGTCGGTATAATCTATGGTTCGCGAGTCACAAAGTATGCCGAAAATCAATTGTAACAGCATCCATTTGCTGCAAGAACCTATACATTGCAATTATTACCCAATGTGGTTTATTGAGATAATAGCTTTCAGAAGAATACAAGTAAGGCGTTCTTTCATCACATTAAGACTTCTTGAAAAACCTACTTAGAGAAACATATGAGAGACTGTGGAATATTTTATTGACTTTTCCCGTTCCATCTAAACAATAAATTCGCAAGATATTGAGAATAAATATGAGAGAGTGTCTCAGTATCAGAACTGCCTTCGTCCTACTCACATTCAGGCGAGTTTAAATATTTACATGGTTAGGTAGAGGTGATTTTAGTTAAATCATAATGTAGAGTTACGTTCCAAATTTATTCTTATGAAAATTTTTAAATAATTTCGCTTCACTCTTCCCTTAACTCGAGAACCAGTATATAATGATCCTTATTATAACTAATAAGTCCTTTAGATGGAGTAAATTTCATATTCATTGTATATAAAATAGATATTAGCCTATATAAAGTTTTATATTATATATATTTTATAAGAATATATCATAAATAAAGCATAAGGTCAGTGATATAGTAATGGTAATCTTTCCAACTTTATATAGTGTAGTTAGTTAACTACTTATATTCAACTATTATATTAAAGTAATAATTAATTATACGCGCTATAAATTATAGACTCATTATGATGAAATCAAAGAACGATTATTTGTTTGGTCTCCCCCGGAAAGATAACATTTCTGTAACTACGAGATACATACGTGTGTCTCATAACTAGGCTCAATTATGAGATCATATACTCACTATAATAGCGATATATTTCCATGAATGCTCGTATATGTAATATAATATTATGTATAATATTATCTATGTATATGTATATATAAATTATGTACATTCTGTTTATTATATATATAATAATAAACATATTTACTGTGATAAATATATATTACGTGATATTTGATATCAATATAGATAAATAATTATATATAAGTATTATTTGTAGCAATATAATCATTCAAATAATTTATAGCATATAATATATATAAATTTAGTACACTAGTAATATATGTACTATATAATTACGGATTGTATATCAAGTATAACACTAGATTGTACATACTAAAAGGCTTATAATATTAGCAAAAACATATTATGACATAGTATATCAAGTTAATTCAAGGTAGCCTAAAGAAGTTATACGAATTTATACTCATATTAATGCTTTAATACATGATAAATAATTAGTGATATATATATAAATTTATAATTATATAATATATAAGAGATATATATATAATAGTATATTTTTGTAATACTTATTATTATTATATATGTTATTATTATATATGTAAATACTATATATATATATACTCACTCTATATATGTATAATATTTAATATCAGATTATATATATATAATATACTACCAGAATAGTAATCTTATAATAGTATAGATATATATATGATGTGATATTAAAAGGAAAAGTAATATATAATTAGGATAATTTGTTATATGTACTCACTATTTAATATATTAATTATTACTTAGTGAGTATATATATATATATGATACAGTATATATATATAATATATATTTTAGTATATATATTATAGGCTAGAAAGTAAACGAATGAAATGTTTCGAGCATGTGTTTTCAGCAGGTATGCTCATACATATATGATAGGACTACTATATATAATGAGAATCAATACCGTAGGTGTACAGCGTATAATTAATATAATTATATAGTGATGACCTGAGAATAATAATAGAAATTATATAATATCTTCCTCATACGCCTGACAGCTCAATATATATTATAGATCATTTCTATTGTATATATAATTTTGGATAGTTTTCATTAATATATATTGAAAATAATATTACCTATATTTGAGAACAATAATTAATATTATAAGTAAAGTATTTATAGTATATTATATTTATATATATAATAGTATACTGTATAGACTATAATACTTAATATATAATTGAGTATGCGGGAAATTTTAGTATTCATCAGTATATTAGCGATTATTGTACTTTTTATATAATATACTGTGACCCACGATGTCTAAATTCTAATCAGCTTATAATAGTAAAACCTTTTAAAAAGATAGGTTAATATAATAAATAAATTTATTTTACTATAATAATATAAAAGGTCAAGATCAGAATGTATATATATATATATAATATAATTATACATACTATATTATTATTATATCAGTAGATACGTGCTTATTTATCTAATAATACTAATGCAGTACGACATTAACTAAAAAGATTAAGACCAGACGCACACTGGTATATATAGTTATATATTAATAAATAAAAATCTATAATAATTTAATCGAATTAGTATTTCTATTTCCTATATACAATATATTTATTTAATATTTAGAAGTAATATAAATTGAATATAAATATATGAACTTATTCTTTCACTTAGCCTTTCAAGCTAAATTTCTTTTTGATATCCTATTAAGTTTAGACTTCCTACATTCCATTTTAGTTTTTCTTTCTCCTTACTCCCTGCAAATGATAATAGGAAAGAGTATACTTAATATATAATATATATTTAAGTATATATATAGCAAAGAATACTAATATATTTAGTTGATATAGTAATGTTAAAGATATACTGTATGATACAAGTAATGTTTAGATTATACTCATAAGTATATAAATTATTTTGATAGAAGGTTTAGATATATAGTGTAGCTTATTTAAATTATAAATTTTTAAATTTTAAGATTGTGATTTATAATTAATATAACAACTAACATAATACTAAATATTGTCATTTATACTTTATATGCTTACTACTTATTATAAATATATATATATAGTATGGTTTTGTGCACATGATAAAAAATATTCAACTATTTCTGATAGGTAGAAGAAGAATCACCCTTAATATTAACCTTCACCATATCATGATGAGTCAAAACTATTTTGTAGGTTAGGAGATATAAATGAACTAATTGATCTGTTTTGTGCTTTCATACGGTGGAGATATAAAGTAGTGATATTATTTCAAATTAAAGAACATTAGTATGGCTTTCACCCTGAGCGTGATAGTTTGGTATATAAATGTTAATAAAGCGAGTGTATAAATCATGTACTTCCTTATACATGATAGTTATATATGCTCTCTCATGGCTATATGTATGGTACCATATAACATATTACTATATAATTAATTAATAGGAATAAATAGGTATTTAGTGACTATTAGTATGGCGTTAATTCGGTACGTTGCTCTCTTTCAACTTCAATTACTATTCAAGGTCTGAAAGAAGATAGTATTTATATAAATTAAAAAGATGTTAGGTTTATGTTATATGACGTGGTTATGTTGGATTAGTTATGAGATAATGGAAGGGTTTCATAAGATACCCAAATCATTTATATCAAGATCCTGATTAATACCTTATTAGTAAAACATAATAGTACATTATTAATACGACTATATTTTTACAATACGTACTATTATACTCAATTGATTGTTTGATATTTTTATAATACATAACTACTACATATATATAATAATAACCAATATTTCTCAATTATAGTTTATATGGAGGGCCGCAATGGTTATAACTCACATTCGTATATACTAATTATCTTTAATCCTCATCAATAATTATATATGGGATCATAAAGTCTATGTGGAATATTATTTTAAACTATTATTACAATATTCTCGTATTATGGCTTATCATGGGCTATCTAATCCTGTTGTTACAAAATGATATTGGAGAAACATTTAATCACTCGAAAGTTATAAATTATTCTTAGTAGGTTATAAGACTGTAGCATACCCTCTCCTCTTCCCTTCTATAAACATTATATCATTTTATTGTATTAATTTATAAAAGTAAAAAGAATCTTCTTTATCTTCGATTCGCATATTTTAAACTCCACATCGAATTTAGAAATATATGTGGACATTAAACTTGTATTATTTAAATCAGTAATGGCACAATTTGAATCACTTATGTAGTGTTAGACTAGCCATACCATGGAGTAACTTAATTCGTAGATGAAACTTGAACGATTTTATTAAGAATAACAAGAAAACGAATCTGTTTTATTAAATTTTCTCTAGCAGATATGCAATAAACTCAAAACATTAGTGGTGATGATAATGCTCCAAATATATATGTTTAAGTGCGGAGAATAGTATACAACAATAAAAAGTAAAAACATACCACCGATAATATACTTCTCTACGAACTACAATAAAAAAAAATCAATAAGTATATAAAAATAACACATCAGCTACAGGAAAATGAATACATTATAGATATTCATATTTAAAAAAAAATGATCAAAAATAAAATTTTATCTCATCTGTTAATAATCTTATGTGTTAGTGAGTCATGAGTAGAAGCCTATTTAGAGAATTTTTATACAGTTACTCGTTAAAATAAATAGGATTTCGTAGTAAATTGTTATAGTTTATTTGTTTTCCTAAAGAATACCCCAAGGGAGGTATACCGCACGATGGCAGGAGTCGGGTTACTCTCGGCCTTCCGGGGAACTTCGGGGTTGGACTATTTCCCCCTCCGGGGAGTGTCTTCGGACCCCAGCTCATTTGGTATTTGGGTGTCGAGGGCGCCGTTCCTCCGCCCCTCCCCTACGGGGTTATGGAAAACGTCTCCCCGCAGATATCCCAGTGGCTCGAGACCCCCTACAATATGCCGTGTATGAAAACCTTTACAACTAATTATATATGCTATAATATATATAATACTATGTCCTCCAAGCGCGGCTCGAACTTCTACCCTCCAAAAAAAAATAACGCCAAAATTTTTATCTCCTGTATTTTTTAATAATTTTACATTTTATTATTGCTTGTAGTATATACTGGTATATATTTTCTTTATTATATTATTTCTCTCCTAACACAAAAAATTTTAATACAAGGATTCTCTAAAAAAATATGTATCTTTTTCGACTACACTGTTTAGATGTGAGATTTTTTTTTTTTTTTTTTTTTTTATGTTTTTTATGTTTCTCGATAAAATTTTTACAGGGCATTTCGCATACAATTGTATTTCCTTTTACCTGTAGCTTATTATAAGTTACTAGTAGATAATGAGTATAGTGAGCCTAATAGTTTATTATATATATTTTAGGATATATTAGAGTATTATATAGTGTAATAATCTATACTATACCTAAATACCTATTATTATATCCTATTATATATAATTATAAATAAATATAATAAAAACAGTTATATATAGCTAGAATTTTTATATAACAACAAATATATAATATTATATATTATTATAAAGGACTCACTGTAATATAAATAATAATGAAACTGTATATAAAAATTCTATATTTGACTATTGTTGAAGTGTGGCATCTAATAATTCACAGTGTGAGTGAAAATGTTTTTTTTATATATAGGTAATTAAAATCCATTTAAAAAGTAAATGCCATAGTTTATATTCTGTGTGTTTTAATATTTCTCGCTTCAATAATTTTCGTTTTATAAAACAATAATGACCTATATTATTATTATATATTATGAGTTGATGATAAATTTAGTATAAATATATATATATAATAAAATTTACTGGATATAATATTAATACTATGTATATATATATATTTATAATATTATTATAAATATAAAAAAAATATCAAATAGAATATATAATATAATAATATCATATTCTTGGGTAGATAATTATGAGATCTATATATATTGACTAAAATATATATATATATGCCTCAATTTCTTCATTCTGGGTAGTATATAATATAAAGTAGTATAGGGATAGACAAACTACCGCTATAAACTGACCTTGACCATGACCTTGACCGAATCCTTGTTTTGTTTTTCACCTCTGTACCATTTATTTAGCGTATTCTTTTGGCTCTCTCTATGATGTTAGCGTTATTATTTTAGCTATCTTTTTAACGTTTTAGTCCGAGTTAATCTGCTAGATCTCAGATCCCCAACTCTGAGAGATTTATATAGGGAATTTTCCCCATTGCACCCTGACGAGTGAAGGCTAATTGAGTACTATGAAGAGAACCCATTTGGAAGGGTTTTTGGAAATTCCAGTCACTGTTCGGTCAGCCATAGACTTGGAAAATTTCTCATCACCTCTCTCGATATATATTACGTTTGGCTGAGTCAAAACTTAGGGTTTAAAGGGTCGGTGAGACCTAATTGATAAAGGTTGGTCCGTTTTTTGAGGGTTGTAGCTGCCCCATGAAGTGGGACTGGACAGGAGTCCCTCATAAGGGGTCTTTTTGGTTCTAGAAGTTTTCAATGGTCGAATGAAGTTGATTTTTCTCTGGATTATGGATACTCCTCTAATGTTCGATTGTAACAGTTGTCATATCGATGATCAGATTTTGTACCGCTAAACTTGATGCATCTTAAATCGTTTGATTCTACGTGCGTGCTGCGTTGTGATTATAGCACTCAGTGAAACAAGTACATAGTTCCATAAAGAAACAATAAAATTTTCAATTCAATTATTGATTACTATTCTAAGTCGTCATGCTAGTAAGTGTACCACACATGCTGATGACCACATCTTCTTTACTTCAAGCAAGTATAAGAGCTTTATGCCGGGTCTGAAACGTTAGAGATAATATTATGTTCAGTATTGTGTGTAAGAGATCATAAATCTGATTCACAGGACGAACGATTATATCCAAGGATCTAATCAGGCGGCTTGTATGGTTATCACCTCCTAAGGCGTGGTGGCTGGCACCTCATTAGCGCAAGGTCAAAAGATTCGTCCCTGAATAATCCATGTTTAGGCTTAGATGTAATTCTGTGTGTGAGTGTAACTTTGAACTTGTGACCTAGTATGGTGACGTAATTGACAGCTCCGGGAGACAGATATAGCGTGCCTTCTGCAGTCACCCTTAAGAGGTGGACTCTCCACCACAAAAAATTAAAATTGATCGTAGAGAGAATAGAAACTGGGCATTCGTGATTATAAGAGAGTCGAGTTGTGAAGACGGAGTTGGAAGTCGGTATTCGAGCATATCGGAAGTCGTGAGATTCGGCTGGACTCCTGTGAAGTCTCAAGGGGACCCACACCGGAGGGATGAGGTGGTCCCCCGCCGTTTTGAATAAAAAATAGGCAAATAGAAGCAGCATGGAATGCAAAACAGAGGAAGAAGAAGATGATTGAACGAAATGGTGAAGTAGTAGGTTAGTACTAGGAAGGCCATGAGAAGATCATGTAGAGTGAAAGCCGCGTGTAAGATAAGGATGGAAAATGGAGGAAGGAATTTTCAAAAGTCCGGAACCGACACCGGGTGCTGGAGCCGGTGCGTTTCCGACATAGTGTATCTATCTTTATGGTTAATAAAATAATACTTAGATCATTACTGTTTACATAACTGGTTCTGTTTTAAATCTATTGTGTACAAATAGATGCCAAAGTGGTTACATTGCATTACATCAACCATGTCTAAGAGTAACATCACCTACTTTATGCTAAACGTTGAAGAACTCATATAATTCTTATTTTCAAAATCTCTGTTTTTTTACTATTTAAAACTAACACTTAAACTTAATAGTTAATTTTTTATGTGTGATTAAAGTAGATGATCTACAGCCTTTATTATGTGGCAGTTCTTATTTTCAATATTTATACATTTGGTGTTTAACATTTTTTATTTTAAGATAAGGATTTTTTCTGTCCTTTTATATTTCAATTATATTTCAAAAAGCGTTTTATATTTTTATTTATATGTTATTGTTCTTATCATGTTATTCATGTTTTTATTCTTCTTTTCTCATTCTCATTAATTTTTTTATGAGCGATTCGTATTACTTTTCTGAATAATCTCGGTGTAGTTTTCCTTTTTCTGACATATGTTTCAACGGGACACTAGGACAATCAGACAGGACAATTGGGGTTGATAATTTGTAACATTTTAATTTTTTTATATTACATATTTCATAACTTAATATATTTTATATAGTTTATTAATGTTGAACCAATTACTTTGCTTTAATTTTTTAATAAAGTTTTATTTATAGCACGGTATTTTGTGTTTATTTAATTTTTATTTTATTATTGTTAATTTTTTTCTTGCTATATTTTTTTGTTTTATATCCACTTTCACTCATAATACGTTGTGTCCCTCTTAAATTATTTTATAATAAAGTCTTTCATGTTTGCACTATGAAATAGCGATACAAAGAATTGTCACGTATTTTAATAGCACACTAAATTCCAGCTAAATCAGAGTATAATTTGCACAATTAACAGCCCTACTCCCCTACCGTCCCTACCATTCGTGGCACATAGTATATGATCTAGTTAGATCTATTGATTAAGGCACATTTGTGGTTTAGTGACCTGTTTTTGGGGTAAACATAATCAAATAGATCAAATTCTTTATACGAGAAATCAACTGTAATCATAATGTCTGAACTTCGGTAACTAAACGCTCATGCCTGGTGTTGCACTATTTAATAGTTAAAGGCTAAACATGACATTCATCTGGTGACGTATAGACATAATATGTATTCGGATAGACAACGCTCGCGCGTTGTCCTAATCTATCACCTTTACACCACCTTTTGTGCGTAAAACAAGAACTGTTCAAACCACTTAACTACAAAATCCCACACTATCAGAATCAACACTCAAATGAAACAACTAATCCATTTTAGCATGTTCCTAAAAAATTGTCTTGTTCGAACAACCTTTATTTCACGCTTTTTTCAAACTTTTATTTCAACACTGGATTAAAAATTAATTTTTATAGGCGTAATCTTAAATACATCAAGATTATAAATATTTTAACACAAGATTTATAAAATTAAAATAAAATCCTAACCTAACTAGTGTAATTAACTAAGAATAAATAAGACACACACATAAACGAATAAACTGCTAACATACACCTCACACCACACTACACAGCGTACATACACCACAACACACACACACAGCTCAAACCTTCGACTCTAGTAAAATAAATTCCTGAAATTATTTTTTAGGCTTCTATCGTCTTTATTAGGCTCTCGCCCCCTCAGAAACGTTGTCAACTTACGAACATGACAAATGATTATTATGTAGGATAAATAAAAATATACATTTATAATTACGTTTTATTAAGTGAACTTATGAAATAAAAGTATTTTTTTTTGTTATCAATATGGCTTAACAATAATCCAAAATATTAAAGCTATCACCATTTAATTTCAGAACATATTATTATATATATTGAAACGTGGGATATATTAATGTACCCTGACCCACGTATATACAGTATGGATGCAAGTTAGCGAGGCATAGATTATTTAATAAAAAGAATTCGCTTATCGGTTGTGTGTGTTTACCATTTAGTACCAGCAACAATACTGACACCTCCATATTTCCAGGTTGAAAAGTTATATTAGACACACTATAAATAACCCTCCTCTGTTACTTCCGTATAAATTATTAGGATTCTGTGACTCGTCTATTCGTGCAGCCTTTTTTATGAGGTAGTTAGTCATCGTCTCGGTACATCATCTTGATCACAGGCATTTTTCAAATTGTATTTCATTCATTTGCCTTCACTGTAACATCATGGTTTTTGATATCATTGTACATATGACTCATCGTTGGACCTTATACTATTTTCAGAGCAACCATCATACGTTAACTTTAACAATTTTCAAAAATTAATAGTAGTAGACTCTTTGATTGTAAGACCTTTGGCTTTACAATATATTTTATATTTCCCATTCTGCAGTCTATTTGAACAGCGATAAGACTTAGTCCAGTACACCAACAAAGAATCAGCGTACCTCAAAACCTCGTATTTCTGCTATTTCATCTGTTAGTTCACCTAAAAAGTTTTCCTGTTCAAAAAAAAAAAAAAAAAAAAAAAAAAAATTAAACTTCATCGTTTTCTCCAGCGACAAAACTACAAGAGTCTTTATCGCAGTACAATGCCCTTTGTTGGACTTTGTTAAGTAGCTCGTATAATTTCATACGTGCATATGCATGTCGTAAAACGATTGCCGATTAGGGATAGTTGTAGCAGTTGACATGCGTTCGGGCTAGTGCATTTTTGACAACGTTACAACATATTTACAGCCTATTGGAATAACGAGGGACTTCAATGTCGCATTGATTGATTAGTTCCCATACTTGTTTTATCACTAGTACATATATCCATCTCCTCTGTAGCGTTTTTGAGCAAATTCTCTCGCCCAAAGATAGAAATATAGAGGCATAATTTTGCAGAATGAATATCTCATCCCAGAGGTTTTTCTTGATACTTGTTAATATTCAAGTTCGACAACCTTCCTTTCTCTGAAAAAGACGAACAAACTCTTTATTTTTCCTCGAAATCAGGATCGTCTTCGTGAATATTATTTGGTTGACCTTTATATTCCTCTTCATTTTTATATTTTTAAGAAGTGGTTCACCAATTCCTTCAAAAAAAACTCCTTCTCTTTTAAAACGACCAAAACTTTCAAAAATTTAATTATTTCGTACCCCATCTCTAATGCTAACTGAATCAGGTGTGTGTATACACTTCAATAGCACGTTCATTCTTGTCATGAATGCATTTCGCGTAATTATCCTCAACACATTTTACACAGAGTAGAAATATTAGTTTATTTTTTATGCGAGAAGCGAGGACAGGTATGTATAAGTCTTGTGGAGGTAGAATCTTAACGTAAGCGGTACCGAAATATTTGTCATTGAGTCCGTTCTTAAATGATTTAATGTCAGTTATCTTTTATCACCTACTGTTTTTCAGGGGGGCCACAAGGATACTTCATTCGGTTTCTGAACATAAGGATAAAAGGATGTATAGTCTAAATACATATAAAATATGAAATAACATTGGAGTGGTAGTAAGTAGAAATGGTTCAGTGCTGGCCTCCAAACATGAATTGTCTATTATGAGTCTGTTATTACCAACATCATTACTAAGACGTTGAATATAGTCATTAATGCTTATGTTTTCATCAATATGATCAGGATTTTGAATAATTTGGGTCTTTTGCTCCTTCCATTCATATTGCCATACACGAATGACATTAAATCCATTTCTTTATACATGTTTTCTTGTTTCATGGTGAGAGCATAACGGTCTCAGTCGATACGTCATGGAGCGTACCTCTTCCTTTATTACAGTCTTTATGTCCATCCATTTCACCGCCATGGTATCCTAAAGCAGTTTTCACACCGTTCACATGTCCGAACCCATCAGGGTAGAACCATTTGTTCTTAAATTTGAACCTTTCTCTCCACCGTTACGAGCGTTCATTATGTTTGAATTGTGCAATTTTCCCTGGTATATAAGCCAATGAATAGCTTCATAGGTGAAAGGCTTAGGGTTCTCTCTGCCTGGAATATTAATTTCTTCCTCAGGCATAAACCCATTTTTATAGATAGAGAAGCACGGGGAAGAAATTCTTGAGCAGTTAGCAAGGCAATCAATATAGAGTGCTTTAATGAAACTGGACCTGAATTTTTCGAAGCATTTTCTTAGTATATTATTATCATTTGCACAGTACTTTTTACATTCTTAATTTTTTTTTATTCTTTACCTATAAATTTATTTTAGTACTCTTCACATTCTTGTCTTTCACTAACTGACATTTTTCTATTTCGAAACATTCCTTATTAAGAATAGATCCTTTAATAAAATACAATGTATCTTCATTTAAAAATGTTTAGCGAAAAGAAACCTCCCCCCCCCCCCCCCCACCCCAACCCCAACCCCCCCAAAAAAAATTGGAATTGTCTTTTTTACTAACACCCATGCATTTAGTGCATGCTTTTCAATGCACATTGTGTTAAAAATTAATGTATCCTTGAAGAGCATTTTACCATTCGATCCCATTGAAATAATTTTATTTCCTCTTTTTATGATTGCTGCTGATAAAATTTGAACTTGGGTGTGTTAGTAATGATGCCATAGACGAACTGTATGATCAAATTTTCCGCATTAGAGCAGCAAAAACTAACTTTTGACTTAGGATTTTTCTCTGAAAACTCCCTATCAGGAAGTCTAAAAATTGATTTACAGGCGTTTTTTCGAGTCTCTAATTTTAAATGTTCTTGTTCTGTCACAATGTGAGCATACCTGGCTCATCCTTCTCTTATCTCGTACACATTCGCAAATCATTCTGCACATACCAGTAAATAAGGGACGCAATTCTATATTCTTCTTCCTTATTCATCATATCCTTTTATCTTCCTGGTATGTCTCGATATTATAGTAACAGTATAAAAACCACCGGATCAGTTATTTCTTCTTTTTAATTTTCTTTTTCATGTAGCATATATTGATATTCGTCTTCTTTTAGGCTCGTATATATGTTACTGCAGTTTATGCCATAAGCCTTGTCAATCGGGTGTTAAAAATTACCGTAACGTAATCAGCATTTATTGCACAAGGCGAGTTTTGCAAATCTTAATTTTCTTGCACGTATTATTATCCTGATTGGTTTTAAAACAGATCATGCATTATAAAATTCACCTATTACATTTCACGACATTCATGGAATATACCATCGTTGATCAAATGAGCCTTGACACTTATCGTATAGGCACTGTCTACATCCTTAATGTTCACAGTCTAATTTATGCGCGATTATTATTACTGTTGAAAGTGTAACAATAAGTGCAAAAGATACCATCATATACGCCTTATGCTTTTTTGGTATTCTCAAAACATAACTTTAGGCTTATCTTCTTTTATAGCATAGTAATGATTTACTCCATCATGGCCTATAATGTATAAAGGATAATTTCTGTTCGTTAGATGTATTATAAAGTATTTTTACTTCATTACCTTCAGGACGGAATACGACTATACGGCATTTTCGACATTCTCGATTTTTTCAAAATCAGTTTACTATGAAAGAATCTGTATATTCCATACCACTTTTTTTAATGCTTCTGCCTCTTTCTCTATTGCATAGACATGATATATTTTTGGTCCCTCTACACATTCTTCTCTCGCTATTTTCCTAAACAAAACGACGGTTTTAAAGGCACAACCTACATTTCCTTTCTCTAGGTGAACTTTACTAATGTTAACGATGCTGAACTAAGATTTCGGGCTCGAATGCACCGGTTTCACAGTCATCGCCTTTGCTTAGCTATCATGAACACAGTTGCTACTACTTTGAATTTTGGTAAAAGATGCCTTATCACCGGACTGGAATGACCCTTCCAAGCGTCTCATAATCTTTTCTTTCACCCCAATATTGTCCATTATATCCTCTATAGCTTGATATTACATATTATTTCCGGTTCAGGTGACTGATCATCGGCCAAAAGTTGAAGTTAAATCCCGACCCTCATACGGGCCCTATCATAATCTAGTCTTGTAATATGGCATTAATGACTTCACTTACAACATTGTTGATTGGAGGTTTCATCTCTTGGTCCATGGAAAAAATTTCATCAATAATCTTAACTTCATAGGTATGACGTTCCATTGATTTTTAAGTTTCTCTACAGAGATGTGTGTTATGTCCGTTATAGTGGTCTTTCTCTTCTTATTACCGCATTCATCATCGAAGGGCTAGCCTGAATAAATAGACATTATTATTTTTTTTTTTTTATTATTTATGATACGTAAGCAATTAAATCAAGTTTCAACAATTATGGGTTATATACCAATAATACATTAATATAACAAAAGAAATATCATGACACATCTCCTAAACTTGTTTATCCACACAACAATAACAACATTACCATTTTAAAGGGTGCGATGATGACGTCACGTAGGGATGCTTTTTACTCAAATGGATAGATGTATATTTAACACGTTTTTTGAAAGAATAATTTTTTTTAGTTATGGGCATATATCATTTTACATCACTTTGAATTAATGATGTTTTAATTTTCTTACGTATCATTAATTAATCACTAGCCGTATCAATATGTTCAAATTTTAAATTGAGGAAAAATAATATTTAGTAACTCAATATCTTCTTGCAAGAGCTGGAATAAGTATTTGATTTGTTAAATACTCATTGTGTAGATTTATATAAACTTTGGATAATGATGATTCACAACAGGATCCAACGAATGAGTCTTAAAAGGGTTGATCGTAAGAGCTCTTGTATTATGAATGCCCCATCGTGTAGTACGCCGCTTTATATATTAAACTCGGCTCTTCCCAAATCTATACCAGTGTTGCTCAAAAACTCTGTATGATGCATTGTTGCCAAACCTACCAAAACTTTTAATAAAATAGTCAAGTATTGCATCACTTTATGTAAAATGGTGATTATTATAGCATAAAATGGAAATGTAAGGATAAAGCTGAAGATGACAGCCAAAGGGTGTATATTAAAAAGATCGTAGTAAAAAATATTTCAGGTTTTTACTATTGCGTAATGTTTTTTATTGATGTGTGTTGTTGTGTGTGTGTGAGAGCTTTTAAATTTAAAAAACTTGTGTGTGGTGTGTGTGTGTTGTGGGAATTATTTAAGACTTACAACAGTTTTACCACTAAAGTTTTCCAGGATAAGTTACATTTATTTGCAATAATACTGTTTTAGTTTTTGTAAAATTTAATATTTAAGAGTATATTAAGATATTCTTGAAAAAATTGTGAATAGGTTACATTTTTGCATGTCACTGTGTAGTCTTGAACGGTGTAAAATGTAGGTTATGTTATTGTTTTGAGGTTTATTGGTGATCGCAGTGCTTCAGGATATTGTAAGTCATAGTTGTGTTTTGATACATTGTAGTTTATAGTTGTGCTTTGGAACATTGTAAATGAATAATGTTTTGAGCTTAGGGACATTATATGTTAAATGATGTAAAGTTTCGAGGTAATAAAGGCTGTGGCAATGTTGGCGACATTGTAAATAACGGTGGTGTTTTGAAACATTCTAAATAATGAATTGTTTATAAGGTTTGCAAATTGTGGTAATGCTTTGAGGCATTATCAATGATTGTAGTGTTTTAAGACTTCGTAAATGAAATAGTGTTTTGAGGCATTATAAATGATTGCTGCCTTATGAGATATTGTAAGTGCAGGTAGTGTGCTGTGACATTGTAAGTGATAATAGTGTTTTGATGGATTGTAATTGATGAAGTATTTTGAGAAAATATAAGATTTGGTAGATGTTTTGTGAAATTGTAAATGATGAAGAATTTTGATATATTGTAAGTGTTGGTAGTGCTTGGAGAAATTGTAAGTGAAAGTAATTTTTCGAGAAATTGTAAATGATGTAATGTTTCAAAACAGTAAATTTAGAAGTGTTTTGAAACATTTTATGTGATGGTAGGGTTTTGATACACTGTAAGTTCTGATAGTGTGTTTGAGTCATTGTAAATGGTGTGACCTTTCAAGGTATTGCAAATTATATTGTGTTGTAAATTGTAATATATTGTAAGTGATAATAGTACTTAAGAAATTCCACAAGTTTATAGTGATTTGGAAATTTGTAAGTAATGGTAGTGTTTGTAGATATAAATGAAGTAGAGTTCTGATACATTGTAAGTGATTCATTGTCAGTGAAGGTAATTTTTTTGACACTTTGTAAAATAAATGATGTAGTGTTTTAAAACATTATAAGTATTGGTAAGCAGATTTTTTATTTATATTTCTAAAAGTTCACACCGCACATATTCAAGGATGCGGGAACTTCTCTAGGTAGTTGCTATCTAGGATCAGACCGAGGAATCGAACCCTAGCCCTACACCTCGCGACTCTGACGTGCTACTGTTGAGCCATGGTAGTAGCTGTTTGCGACAATGCAAGGGTTGATAGTGTTTTAAAAAGCTTTTATTATTCTACATAACAATAGTTTTTTTTGGGGGGCATTGTAAATGATGTAGTTTTTTGAGATATTGTAAATAATGAATTTTTTTGAGATATTGTATGTGACAATAGTGTTTTGAGATAGTGTAAGTGATGGTTTATTTTTTATTTTTATTTATATTTATTTTATTTTATTACTTTTTATTTATTTTTTTAAATAAGGTATTTGAGATATTGTAAGTGATGATAGTGTTATGAGAAATTGTAGATATTCACTTTGCAAACCATTTTATAATTATGCGCTTTGAAGCTTGTAGCATCGAAAAATGTGAAAAAACTACAAAAGATATATATTTTTGTAGGTTCATTGCACTCTTAATTCAAAGAGTACACTATGACAGAGGAAATATGAAGAAATCGTCAACACAAGTGAAGAGAAGCATTAATATGCTTTGTGTGGTGATATACTGTACCTGTCATTGATTTGCTTTTTCAAAGCAATTATGAACCAGACATTGAAAGACCTGATGTTTCTAAATAAAAAAAAAAAATAAATAAAAAAGTTAATTTGTAGTTTGGGGAACCACTTTCATGTGTGGCCTAACTTAATCTAATTCTAACAGCAATGCAAATGTTGCCAAGAGAACCTGACTTAATATAATCTAATCCTAACAACAAGTAATGCTGCTCAAATAACCTGGCCTAAAGGCATGTATTGTCGCCAAGGAAACCTAGCCTAACCTTATGATAACCTATCATGAAATACTGCCAAGAGATATTGGTCTAACCTAATCTTGCATTTCAACCCTTAATGCTGGCCTGATAACCAAGCCAAACCTGATTTAGGTCTAATACCATGTAATACTACCAAGGGATCTTGATATAACTAGACATAAGAGCATTTCTAACAGCATGTAATACTGCCAAGAGATTATGGCCTAACTAAATCTAGATCTTGCATCATGAAATGATTCTGAGAAAACATGCCCTACCCTAATCTAGGTCCAACATCTTGCAATGTTGTAATGCTGCCAAGGGAACAATTTTTTCAAAAGTGACATGTTTTTATCCTCTTAACTTATTCATCCTATTATGGTGATCTGATCCTTACACAATGGCATGCGAGTAGTTTTTAGTTCAAAATACAAATACATCTTGCATACGACAGAGAAAGATAAATTATAATGATGGTGTTTGAATCTCACCATTTTGAAGAAGTTGATGATAAAAACTCCACTTCTGAGTTATGAAAATACTTTATATATAGAGTTCTCTCGGAATCAGACAAGCGCTAAAAATTTCTTTGTTAGTTAAACTATTTTTTTTATCTCATTCCCATTCTTGTTGTTGTTGTTGTTGTTGTTGTTGTTGTTGTTGTTGTTGTTGTTGTTGTTGTTGTTGTTGTTGTTGTTGTTGTTGTTGTTGTTGTTGTTGTTGTTGTTGTTGTTGTTGTTGTTGTTGCTGTTGTTGTTGTTGTTAAGGCGTTTGTTACTGTTGTTGCTGTTGTTGTTGTTGTTGTTGTTGTTGTTGTTGTTGTTGTTGTTGTTGTTGTTGTTGTTGTTCTTCTTCTTCTTCTTCTTCTTCTTCTTCTTCTTCTTCTTCTTCTTCTTCTTCTTCTTCTTCTTCTTCTTCTTCTTCTTCTTCTTCTTCTTCTTCTTCTTTCTTCTTCTTCTTCTTCTTCTTCTTCTTCTTCTTCTTCTTCTTCTTCTTCTTCTTCTTCTTCTTCTTCCCCTAATAAGTTAATGAGCAAAATGATACAACAAACATCCTCAATACAATCCATTGTTCATATTATTTGAGTGATCTCTCCAGTCACGGGCATTGAGGCATTAAATGCCCAAACGTGAGGGTGAATAACTGGGTATTTAATGGTACTTCTCAGAGATTACTAAATGTCTTTTCAATTGAAATTTCTCATTATTTATAGATTTCAAGTGATTCATCTTTAGTGGTTTGAAAATCAGATTATATATATATATATATATATATATATATATATATATATATATATATATATATATATATATATATATATATATATATATATATATATACATGTATATATCATCTCACATCCAGCATCTTTCCCTAAGACTGGGGTAAGGTGCGCCATGCACCGTGGAAACAGAAAAGTATTAGAAGAACATGATACAAGTCGAAAAGAAAGCCCAGCCCACAGCCCAGCTTTTTTACCTATATATATATATATATATATATATATATATATATATATATATATATATATATATATATATATATATATATATATATATATATATATAGGAGAGTAGCATATATATATATATATATATATATATATATATATATATATATATATATATATATATATATATATATATATATATATATATATATATATATATATATATAATCCTTATATATATTTTACTGCACTGGCTCAATTCCGGTAGAGCGTGACTGGAGCTCGCATGGCAAGTTCGTGGGTTCGAATCCTAGTTCGGATCCTAGGTAGAATATACCTAGAATAGTTCCTGAAGAAATATCTGTGAGGTGTGAACTTTTCATAAATATATATATATATATATATATATATATATATGAAGCGGCGCACGAAAACGGTATGTTTCATGATGCGCGAAACATAAATAATCAACTGATGTTTAATGCCGCCT
>JABUQX010021121.1:0-15000 GCA_015478945.1 Trachelipus rathkii | reverse complement strand
TATAAAACATACTGGCAAAGTAACAATTTTGGGTCAAACTACTCTTTAGCAGGGTTAGTTGGGGAAAACCTTTTAGACCTTTTTACCGGTTTTTCCTGGAAAAATGGAGGAAAACCTAAATAAAAATAAAAGTATTTTTAGTACTGTATTAAATGAATTAAATAATAGAAGCTCATTAAGCAATATAATACTGATATTTACGGTTGATAAATTAATGATATAGACACTGAACTCAGGTTCTTTGCCTAAGTAATTTATATAGCTGCAAATAATGCAATTTAATAATAATTCTGATTGATGCCCAATTTTTTCAACTTGAAGAGCAACGTTAACCCTGTCAGGCCAAGGAATCCACTTTAGGAAAAAAAATCAAGAAATAGATGTAAAAGGTGTCATTCACTTCTGCTAAAGAGGATTGGCAGAGTAAAGATTCATGATAATATAATAAGTGCTCGAATGAAGAAAATGAGGAACTGAACAAGAAACTGAAATGTCAGAATGATCCCTAATATTAGAGAAATAGACATCAGTCACAGAGCCTTTCAGAGTCTTCTACTCTTAAGTATTCATTGTCAAAATATGTGATTAGGTCAGGTGAAATAACTCAAAATAGTCTAGTATACTAACATTTATGGCATGTTTTATTTTTTATATGTATTTGAGTTCTTTGACAGGATGACCACAATACCTTATCAAACTGGGCTGCCATTTGGTTGAACCTGATAACAGACAGTAATATCAAAGCAGAAATTGAAAAAAGATTTTTAAGAAGGTTTCGACTCCCCCCAGCATTTATTAAGTCATTTAATAGATCATAGAAGAAATGAAGAAGGTAAAGCAAAGAGGATACCCTTAACTGCAGAGATGATCAATGCAGATGGTGTCTGTTGTTTATGAGATAGGGGATTTATCAGTATTTCCAAACACGGCTTCTTAAATATCAATGCGCAGGCTATCCCCGCTGAAACAATGGCAGTACATAAGCCATAAAGCTGTACTAGAACTAATAACGATTAAAGAAATTCTGCTCTCTTACGATGTCTATATCATATAACTAATATATTATTACTTACATTTTTTTTATCACTTCATCTTTTAGTTTTCCCAGTTTTTCTCATAACCTTTTACCCAGTTTTCCCCAAAAAATTTTCCAGGAAACACTGAGGTGGAAAAAAATACCCTTGCCAACCCTTCTCTTTTTTATAGTACTTATTTAATGATTACAACTGAAATCTGTGTTAACTGACGTGAAAAATCCTGAAATAACCCTATCAGTTGTAATATTGGACCAAGTAAGAAGTTTGAAAAGCATATTATACCAGCCATATATCGCAAAAAAGAAAATTCAAGGGAAGGTTTAAGTCCTGTTCTGTTTTAAAATTAGTAGAAATCTCCGATTTACTGCTTTTCAAAGGCAGAAGGTACCATAGTTGATGACACCAAAACATCGATGGAAAGGTGAGAAAATACCCTAATAAAAATTAAAGTGATGCTGGCCACCGTTTATATTAATCCTAAGTCTAGATCTTTATTAAACCAAAGGCAAGAATGCAATATTTAATATAACAATCAGAATTAAAAACATTAAAGTTTTTTCACATATGCAGTCTCAGTCAGGGTTCTCAGGGCAAGAAAGTAAAAGTGAGAAAGCTGAAAATCTTTCATCATCCTCATTATTTCCTTACACAACTACTAATAGTAATGAGTTTGGTTTAGAAAAAGTCCTTGATAAACAATATAGTACAAAAAGGAAGCTATTATCGTTTAAAACTTGAAGGAAAATTATATGTCATCCCTCTTAGTTCACCGAGTAAATTAACAGTTACAAATTTGGGAATCTTTATCTGAAATTGAAAAATATGATTGTTTTTCAAAAATATACCTTGATTAAATAATAGAAAGGTATCCTGAAGTTACAAGAGATGTAAAACAAATTCTTGTTTGCATACCTTCAATCCAAGTTAATGTAGAACTTTTATTTTGTTCTAAAAATCAAGTCTGGTTTAAAAGAGCATCTTACTTGATAAAGGCAATTTTTTTTTTTAGGAACAAGCTTTTATATGCCTACATCATTTTAATTATAAAAAAAATAGACTAAAAGAATCAAAATCTTTATTTAGGCAAGAACAAATTATCAAATTTTCTAAACTGCATTAGAAAATAGTAGTTTAACAATCACATAGTTTTTATTTTTGCTAATTTAGTTATACAACTCTAAATTTCTGAATTCGATTAATAAATCTTTCTTGTTGAGTCGTTTCATTGGAACATTAAGAAAGGATTGGATAGGTATATGGTGGTTTGGGTATCATATAGTATATTTTTGACTAAGCAGATGGCAGGTTTTTGTTAAGTAGTTATCTAAGGTTTAAACTTCAATTTTACTATAAAAGTTATAAAGCTTGTAGTGTGGTTAGCATTGTACTTTAGCTATAAGTTTTCTATTTGTGTATATGATACTATTTAAGTTACTGACAAACCCTAGGGTGCTGTTGTGGATTTGCATGAGCGTGTGGTTTGGTGATTGGTTCAATTGGCTTGACTGGGACAATATCGATAGGCCCGTGTTGCTTTCTACTGTCTTTTTATTTCTAATGTTCTAAAAACCGATTAATATACTGTATGCTTGACTTGCGTTACAAAATATAATTGATTTAGTAAATTAGTAAATTTTTTTAATGATCTGAAATTTCTGGAAATATTATTATTAAAACTTAAAAGGTGAACATTACATGGGTTTAATTTTTTCCGGTGTTGGTGTATCATCTGCTAATCAATAAAAAAAAAATTTACATTGTCCCACTCAATCCTCGTCACTCCATTAAGGATCGGCAACGTCGCAGCACTAGAAATTAGGACTCCGGAGCCATAAGTTTTTAAGGCTCCACGTCCCTGATTTTAATAACTTGAAATGGGTTTTCTACAGCTAACAAAATTTTTTTTTTTTTTTTTTTTTTTTTATTTTTTTTTTTTTTTTTGTGCAAAAGTCCAAAACACAAGGCATCATCATAACAGATGATGAAAAATCTGTTATTTTTGCCAATCCTGTATGTAAGAGAAGCTTTAAGAGCGAAGCTTTCCTTAGCACAATGTTGTCAAAGAATTTGACAGCGACAAAAATGTAATCAAACCTATATTGAAATTTAATTTTTTAAGGAATTCCACTTAAAAAAATTATTACCAATTCAATTCTTACTTTTGTGTTTTTAAATGAATTGCCATATCTTAATTGTAATTTGTCAATGTATAAAACTCTCCTTACTTTGTCTAACATGATGCTTTATTAAGGTATAGACCTCTTATTTTGCCTGAAACACGGACTTTCTTTACTTTTTTTCACATGTGAAACCAGGATAGATGATGTAGTTTTTATTTTTGTCATTTGTTATTCATATATTGGGTATATATTAATATTTTCCTTTTTTTTTTTAGTTAATGGTAAATAATTCATTTAATATTTTACAGCTTTGTTCTTCGAATGAAAGAATACGAAAGAGAAAAGAGACTTCTAGAAAGAGAATGGAAGCATGAAAGACGGCAGAGAAGATTAGAAGAACGTTCTAGAAGAGAAGAACTAGTTGCGTAGCGTATTATTTATTTTGTTTTGGTTAAAATATTTCGTATCAGTTTTAAATTATTCTTTAGATCCAGAGAAAATTACTTCTATAAATATTTGATAAACTTCCAATTTATGACTTTATTTAGATTTCAGCACATAATTTTAAATTTAGATGTACATAAATAATATTGTATATAAATTTTAGTTTTTTTTAATATCCTAATGTTCTTGCGTATTTTTAACTTTATTTCTTTTCTTATCATAATAAAGGTGTTGTTATAATATGAGAGGTGTAGAAGTCGTACAGGGACATTATATAAAGGAAAGTTTTATTACCATCGCATAGAAGACAAAAAATTTATTCACAAATAGTTTCACTATCGAAGCTGACTAAAAATTTTTACTTTAATACGGTTGTTTTTCGTGACGTAAATCTAATCTAAGAGATGTAATTTTTTCCTTTTTTATGAAAATGTAAGCTTTTATTTTAGTGGGTTGGTAGGAAAATTGCAGTTTCAAGGAAAATTTTACTAAACTTTTGCTTTCTAAAATTCTAGCGGTTAGAGGTTTTCATAGAATTTTAAAATTAAAACTGCATATAGAGTTTATTTTCGTCTTTCAAATCGAAAAAAATGATAGCTGCTGGGTTAGCAGTTATTGAAAATTTTATAAAAACGCTCAACATTTAAATCATGTTGTTTAAAGTTGCAGATAGCAACCTAAACTATAAGGGTGCATCTCTTGGAAGGAATGAAAATTGCTATTATAAATTATTTTCGTAAGCTACACCTTGCAAGAAATGCACCCGTTGAAATAGTATATCTGTTGAATTATATGGTTTATGAAAATTCATTGAAAATATAAGAATTATAAGGGACAAAGAACATCCACAGTGCGAAAAAAGATTACAGCGAGTTTGATGATATTAAAGCTATCAAAATTCGTCAAGCTTCATTGGCCACATTTTCCCAATTTTTCTCTTGTCTTTCCACTAACGAACTCACTTTCTTGTATCTGCTTTTTCTAATAAGGTATTTTCATTTCGAAACATGGTCACCTTATTAATTTGTGCAAAATGCATAGGCACCAAAACACAGACTATATTTTCAAATCTCGCCGAGATTAAAAACTGAAAATAGTAAGAAAGTGCGCATGTTAGAAACCAGTATTAAGAATTATTAACTGGGAGTATAGCTGCCTGGAGTAACAGAGGCACTGTGGAAAACTCATAGCAAACCGAAATAATATCTTCGAGAAAATTTTCATTTGAATCGGGCATAAGTGAATTTGAGGGTGGTGTACTCGAAGCAATAGCTAAATAGTCTAAAATTGAATTAAAGGTAAAGGTTTGAGAGAAGAGTTCAGCATAAGCAGAAAGTAGTCGGTAGAGACTATGAAGGAAAGGAAGAAGCAAACTTGGAGTTGACTTTTCTAGGAAAGTTTCAGAAAGAAAGGGAAGAAGAACCTGAAAGATTATTGCATTTTCTAATAAGAAATTTGATTTTGGTGTCGTGGAGAATAGCTTTTGCACAGTTCATGGATGAAATATAAGTACGTGAGTTTTTGGAGTTTTAAGGCAACGTTAATTCCGGAAATAAGTGTTCCAGTGATGAATAAAACTAGAATAACCAACTCGAGGTTTATGAATTTTAATTGAAAGTAAAGAAAATGGTATGTATTTCTCCATGCCATAGACTAGAGAATTACCTCGGCAATGTGTTCTGCACATTCCGAGGGACCCCTCTCATCGAAAACTACTGACATTGTGTGGGATGTCAAATAAGCGCTATCTCAAATCCTACTAGTTTGCTACACTAAAGTACAAGAAGCATGTTGAAGATATTGAACAGTGTGGAAAATATTTTCCACCACAAATATTTAAGAATCAAATTCCTAAAGAGTTGAAAGGTTGTAAATCTGTTTTCTGGATCATCAATCCACAATAAAATTATTAATTTTTATCACTGATATTTTGTACCAGAAACATCTTTAAGAGACAGAACAGGATACATGATAAGAAGGAACCCAAAGTAGAGAGAGTTTAATAAGGTGCCGGAATCCGTAGAGTTTAAATTTGGTTATAATTTTCTTAATTTTCATCAAATTTTAATAAAGTAATATTCAAAATGCAGCTTTGGGCAAGCTCTGAAACGTCCATTTTGAGTATTTTTCTGTTTCAGTTTGTTTTGTATTGATATTTGAAGGAAAATTATGATTTTGATATTTTTGAATAAAAATGAAAAATTCAAACGGGCCTACCACATTGTCATATTGTTTGTCTTACATTTTTTAATAGCACCATCCTAACACATTTTTACGATATTGCGCGCAAACTTTTGAATAAAAGATGAAATGCAAGGACAGCGTTTTATAGCAGAACTCGAAAATGTTTCACATTCAATGCAAAAGCGAAACCAATTCTATCTTCTTTTTCCAGTTTTTGTACTTTTAGATAATTTGTGCTTGAGAAATGTAAGAAATGCTCAAGTTTGCAATTGTTTTTGTCAAACTTAGGATACAATTGTAAGATGCCCAATTTAGGATGTGCTTGCGCAAAAATGTAGACAAACAATATGGTGGCATGGTAGGCCCGATTGAATTGATAAATATTTCATTCAATAAAATCATGTCATCATACAGCTTTGGCAATATCAAGCTGAGTAATGTATGCGATATGTTTGTCAAGCATTAATCTAAGATATGGTTCTGTAAGATATATACCAAAAAGTGCTATGGGCAACAAGAAAAACTTAAAGAAATTATTATGCATGAAAGAATACATTACACATGCCAATTTGTTTCTAACATCCGATTTCATCCAAATATGTGTGTAAACATCATGCCAATGATAAAAAGCCACTGCAGCAAATGCTGGTAATCTTCCAAACCTACGATCTTTAAGAGCAAAAGCTAAGCAGTTTTTTCCTTTCTTTTCAACAAATTCTGTAAGCTAGAAATATCTATTCCAAGGCTTTTGGAAATGTTCTGGTCCAGTAAGTTTCAGAAGCGCATGAATTTCATCTATCACAGCTACATACTGTGCACCATTGATGATATGTAAGTTGTGTTTACCAGCACCTTTTCATATCCAACTTTTTTTTCTATAGAATAGATTATGAACTTCATTGATTCATCCCAAGCAAGAACAGTATATGCAATACAAAATAATTGACCTGGAACATAAGTAAGCCCGAAATGTTCTGATACTGCCTTTGCTAATCTTTTTTTTACTTGCCAAATCAGACATTATTGCCATAAACCTGTTTTCTCTGATTTTGTGAGAACTGCAAGCCTTTCAAATTGGTAATCCATTAAAACTTTAAAAGATTTTGTTTTTAATTAGCTACCTGTCCTAGTGGTAAAATCCTCAATGTTTTTTCAATGTGTAACTGCAATGTTGATATCTTCTTCTTGTTCCTTAGTATTTATATCAATTGTAGTATTCTCCATTTCTTCTGTTCGTACAGTTCTTGAACTGCTTCCAGCTGTGCCTTGCATCTTGCAATTAAATATTTTCAGTAAAATTTTGATTCAGTACTATTTTTATCATAAATTCTGAGTTTTCTGGTCATTACAAAATTTTTCATCAAATGTCTTTCAAGTTCTGTACTGAGGTAAACACACTACATCAAAAAGCCATTTGCCAAGAATTCACCACTCATTTTTCTTCTTTTTTTCCACCATTTGCCTATACTACGGTATTTGTATAAGTCATCATATTTCTTTTCAACAGCAAGAGGAGAAGCTGGGAAACAGGAAGACCAAATGTCACGTCACTTCCTTTGCTAAACTACCTTTCACAATATTTCCAGATGATTTCACACTTTTAGTAACTACCTAGTTATGGATATCACATATTGAATAATGTACTCATTAGTTGGTAATTGATTTATTAAAATTTAGTTCCCTTTCACCTTTATCCATAGCTATTATACACTTTCATGGATATAACCTAAAATGAAAACAATTAGTATTCCATTTACAGTGTAAAGAAACACAAATAAAGTAAGTAGTTAACTCAATCATAAGGATATAACAATCCATATATTGTGCATATGGGTACAAATGATATAGGAAATAGATGGTCAGAAGAATTAATAGCAGATTATAGGAGGTTGATTCAGAAGATGAAAGCTAGTGGAAGAAGGTGCATGATTTCTGGGATTTTACCTAGCGTTGGTGCAGGGTCAGAGAATGGGGGAGTGGTGCTTTGGCTGTAAATGAAAGGGGTAGAAATTTATCTTTCAGAAAATATTAAGGTTTTTGGATTTGTGTTAAGAATTTCTGGAAAAAGATTTTTTTGCAGCAGATGGAGTTCACTTGAGTCGTAAAAGTGTTGGGTTTTTCAGTACCAGTTTGTGAGCGAGACTTGTTTATACAAAAAACAATAGGTAAAGTTAGGGGTGATGGGCCTAAATCTGAATACGAATAATAAGCAATGGTAACTGTAATAGTGGTGAGTAATTAAATACGGATTTGTTCCAGGTTCAATAATGATAATAAGCAATAAAAATACAGGGTACTGAACAGCTCAATGCTTTTACACAAATGCTAATAGACTATGAAATAAAAAAAGATGAGCTGATTAGTTATACCATAAATTGAGCAATCTAGAAGCATTATTTGGCATAACTGAAGCATTGGAAGGTTAATCGAGAAATATATGGGACTTCTTTTAGAATTTATGAAAAGATGGATATCACCAGCATAGAGGAAAGAGGTGGTGGTGTGGCAACTGTAGGAAAGAAGCAATATTCAATCTGTATTACTGACTGACTTTAAAATTAATCATGATTTGAATTGGTGTGGGAAGATATTCTTCAGCTTATGTACAATATAATTATACTTTACTTTATGGAAATCTACATTGTCAAATCTATGGAAGAATTTACACAAAATATGTGGAAAATTTGAACGGCACGCCACCAGTAAAGAAAAAGGTTATAGTATATAATGGTGGTGATTTTAATTTTGCTGGCATTCAATGGGATTCCTTGTCTAATATAGGACCTTAGTAGTTCTTATTTATAAATTTTATACTTTAGATAACTTTTTGAGCCAGACGGTCCATGAACCCATAGAAAATAGCACTATTAGACTTAATATTAACTAATGACGAAAGTATGGTGGATGAGGTTAGAGTGGAGAATTAGGACGTATTTGGCATTTTCTACTCAGTCTTATCATCACTGTGATGTCTGACATCAACGTGGCAAGATTTTAATAAGGAAAATCCCAGTTTACGGAAATGGCGATTTAACCAAATTTTCAAGACAATGCTTTGCTAACAAACGTCTGAGGATTAAAGGGATAAATGATAAAATGTTTATCATCTGACAACATTTGCAGCAATCTTAAATTTTTCAAATCTGATCAAACAGATAAACCAAGGTAGTTGAAGTGAAAACCTGTTTGGTGGAAAAGAGAGAAAAATCAATGAAAGGTAGATGTTTTAAAAATATTCAAGGGTAGTAATAGGGAAGATGATTAGAAAATTATAGGAAAATAAAAAAAACACTCAATAAGAAAGGCAAAGAGAGAGGCAGAAATTAGCATTTAGCCAGGATAGTAATAAGGAAACCTGAAGAAGTTTCTTTAAGCTTTTTATAAATTTAAAAGTAAGATAGGACATTGGTTACAATTAAATTGATGAAATTTAGTTGAGTTCAGATTAAGGAGATGGTCAACATTTTCAAATGCTTATTGCTTCAGTTGTGTTACTGAGAAAGATTAGTAATTAGTTTGGGACTTAATAGTTCTGTATGCATATAACAAATAGACTTAAGAGAATTTGAATTTGGTGTAAAAGATATTAAACGTTTTACTAGCACCATAATACTTAAATCAAGTAAAAGCTGCAGGCCCTGATGGTATATATAGTGCAATTCTGAAGGAGGGTAGTACCAGCATTTAAATAGGCACTGTATTTGATTTTGTTAAGCGATCTAGTTTATTATTGTTACTGCGAGCATGACTGGAAAGACAGCATATGTGGTGCCTATTTATATGAAAAGGGGGGTAGTAAGGAAGATTTGGGAATTATAGGCCAGTTAGTTAACATCTCTGGTTGTTAAAGGTTCTGGAAAAGTTAACTGATAAGTCATATAGAGAAATATTTAAAAGTACAACGGTATTGTATGACTCCCAGCAAGTTTCAGAAAGGGTGGTCATGGGGGGTAGACAACTTTAGAATTTATATGGAATACCATTACTGACTTGCATTGACCGAGGAGATTTATATTATATTATATATTTAGACTTCCAGCAAAAGGTTTTGATTAAGGTTCCGCCAACATAAGGCTGATGAAAGTTATGTTATTGCATGTGGTATAGGTGGAGTGATACGTTGTTGGGATTAAAGAGTGTTGTGGAATAGAAACACAGTGTGTAAACTAAATGCAGATAGTCTCAAGGAAAATAGGAATAGTGGTGTCCACAGCGGTTAGTACTTGGCGGTCCACTATTGTTGCCTCCATATATTATAACATTGATTAGGACCAGGACTTAAATTGCAAGGTTTTCTAAGTTGCAGATAATACAAAGTGGCCACTTCTTTAGTCAATTACGTGAAGGATGTATAAAAGATTCAAAATGATCTTGATGAAACTTCTTAAGTGGCAAATTGAATTTTAATAGTACAAAAAGTGTAATGGTTCTTCACCAGGGTTACTCAAATAAAAGTCTTTAACTACAATATGAATAGGATTGGCTCAAGTCTGTGGACCAAGGAAAAAATTTAGGTGTGGTTAAAAGCAGTAATTTGAAGTAGCTAATCAGTGTTTGGAAAGCAAGGAATAAAGCTATTAAAGATGCTTGGCATAATAAATTGCAATGTTGTTCTTACAAGAGCACGGAAGTAATAAGTAAACGTGGTATATAGCTGTTAGGCCAGTAATAGAGTATTGTGCCAAGTTTGGGCCCCTTATTTAGAGAAGACTTAGATATGCTAGAGAGAATGCAAATAGAGCAACAAGGAATGATTTCTGGGTTTGAGGGTAAGAGCTATGAGGAGAGGCTGAAGGAGGTAGGAATGTTTTCTGTAGAAAGGTGATTTCTAAGAGGGGATATATACAAGTCTACAAATATTTACATCTATTGATAATATAGAGACCAATAAATTTTTCATGGTAGCAAAAATAAGGTAAATAATAGAAATTAAGAAAAAGCATGCCATCTTAATATAAGAAAGCTTCATTCTTTCAGCAGTTGTTAAATTTTGGAATTGATTTGCCACAGGATGTTGTGTGAGTAGCAACTTGTGCAACATTTAGAAGGACTGGATAGGTACCGTATATATATGGACGTTTGCAGGTATCAATAACTATATTTTAACTAAGCCACATCGGCTGTAGTAAGGTTAGCATGTATATATATACTTTAGATATAGTTTTGTTTTTTATTTTAGTTGTAGACTTTAGCTGCGTTTCCAGAAGCCTGAGTGCAGCCTGTGTGCAAAATCAACTCGGAAACCCTTCAAATTGAAAAAAATTACAATTAACCAAATCACGAGAAAGAAATTTTGAGTCAGCCTGAAACGGGCTTTGTGCATGCCGTCGGATCAGCGGGAGTATTGTAAACAATATTATACTTATATGTATCTATTTTATTGAAATGATAGTTGATATATTTGTATCCTTAATATAAAAGTTACTAAAATATTAAAAAATTGGCAAGCCATTTCCGATACATGTTTTGTAAAAAGATTTGTTTGTAAACAAAGTATTCGATCTAATTCCCAAAAATCGAGGCATTTGAACAACAGGTGGCCCTTGACTTGACGTTTACATGAGATAGAAGTGTGCAAACGGGCTCTGGAAACGATGCATGTGCGCCTGTGTGCCCACACAGGCTGCAGTCTGGCTTCTGGAAATGCAGCTTTTGTATATAAATAAGTTATTGACAAGCCCTAGGGTGCTTTGTGGAGTCTTGCTTTCATGAGCATGTTATTTAGACTGTATTCTTGTGATATAGTGCACTGACAAAGCCCTAGGGGTGCTTTGTGAATTTGCGAAAACAAGTTTGGTGGTTGGTTCTTTTGGCTTGACTGGCAGATTGATAAGGCCCCATGTGGCTTCTGTACTGTCTTTTTATTTCTATATGAAATATGATATGTGATACGTTGTAAAGGGATCCTGGATATCTTCAGTTAATCATTCCTTAAAAATTTTTTATAAATATGCATTCTTATTACCATTAGCAATTTGTGGATAATTTACCAGTCCAAAGTAGATGAAGCCTGCAATAAAACTACAAACATTTAATGTAAAAAAAATGATATCAACAAATTATTTGAAATATTTTTTTTTAAAGATTTATCTTATTATAATTTCGGTAGATTTTTTTAAGAGAGATTATTTAAATTATTACAAATCACAAAACTAGTTCTAAGTAGGGAGGGAAGAAGATTTTGGGATGGCCAAAAATATCGATACGTTATCGAGAGTATCGATACTTTTGTTTGTCTCATATATGGCGATACTTTTTTTATATTTCCCGACCGAGTGCAAAAATCGACTGGGGAAAACGCTTCCAAATTGAAAAGAAATTACTTAGCCAATCAGAGAACAGGAATTTGAGTACCTGGATAACGGACGAGCGCGCCGTCGGATCAGCTGACAATCGTAAACAATACTCTTATACTCTATATTTATTCATTTTTATCTTGTTTACGATATATTAGTATCCTTAATATAAAAGTTAACTAAATATTAAAAAACTTTTGGCAAGCCATTTCCGACACATGTTTTGTAAAGAAATTTGTTTGTAAACAAAGTATCCTTCCGCAGCCCGCCCGTTTATTAATTCCCGAATTCGAGGAATTAAACACTGGGCGCCTGACTGTTTAGACGCTTTACATGACGTGATAGTGCTGCAAAACGGTCGGGAACGATGCAATATGCGCCTGTGTGCCGGCCCGTCTGCAGTGCTTCGGGAAACGTAGCCTTTTCTTGATACGATATATCGATATTTTTCTAATATCGGATAGCCGATTTTTATTTTCAAAAATTTTTTTTTGAAGGCTGGAAAAATAAATCTTTTTGAAAATTAGAACATTAGAAACAAAAAGACAGCAAGAAGCCACATGGGCCTATCAAGATTTTATAGACAAAATGCAATTTAAAATTTTTTTTTTTTTGAAAAATCTTTTTTACGTAAGATACAAAATAAAAAAAAAAAAAAAAAAAAAAGCGAAATAGCAGAATAGGGGCAAGAATTCAAGAGACTTTTCAAAGAACTTTAAGCCGTTTTCGTTTTTGCATTTGTGCTAAAGCTGGATAAGAAATGCTAATCCAGTTTTAGCACGAATTTCGGGCTAATCGACCGATTTTTTACAAATTTTGATCAGCTGTTCTGATGGAGCTCGTGGTTTTAGAATAAACAAAAATAAAAAAAATAACAAATGGTTTTTATTACAAATAAAAAATAATTGATCAGCTATATTGTGATGGAGTTTATCGATTTGGAAGAAATTAGATTTAAAGCTATTTTCATAAATGAACCATTATCAAATCAACGAACTAACTACGCCGCAATCTTATTGTTTACATTTTTTTCGAGCTAGCATTTTCCTAAAATTCGGGAAGCACGGGAAGAGCAACCTTACCAGAATTTAGAAAATTCCTAACGTTTTTTTTTAGCATTTTACTAAATTTTTGCTTAAAATTGACATAAAACGAAAACGCAACTTTAGCTTTTACCTAAATATTCTTAGCAAGAAGTGCAAAATCGAAACGCCTTAGATGAAAAGTTTCATAATACAGTGGCGGCAATCTGGGCAATCGCTCTGGGCCACGCGCCTTATAAGGGCCTCACGCGCATGCAGAGGCTTACAGATTTAACGCCCCATATCGCATGAGCTGCGCAATATATATATATAATATATATATATATATTATATATATTTATAATATATATATTATATAATATATATACTTATAATATATATATACTATTATATTATATATATATTATATATATATATATATATTAATTTATTATACTATATATATATATAAGTAATATATAATAAAGAGCTGGGCGCGCCTATAATTTTTTTTTTTTAATGCGCCCTGCGCCTATGCCGCCGGCATTGCGCCTAGCGCTATATGCGGCCTGCGAGCTTTTCCCCGGGCCGGTGCCTGTTCGCTAAATTTATTTGCATAGTAAACTTTAGTGCGATAATAAAAGCAGCTTTTAATAAGGAAGAAAACAAATTTATTAAGTTTTTGTTAATTTAACACCGTAAAAATTTAATATTTACACGTCCTTACTCCGTCTCCATTTCTTTTTGGTCCATGTTTTCCCCAGGATGTCCAGCACGAGCGCTGCAGAGAGTTTGAAATTTTCAGAGCATAGTTGCCAATTTATTTTGTAGTTAAGAACTAATGAACTAGTTATATATATATATATATATATACTATATATTATATATATATATATATGTATATATATATATATATATATTATATATATATATATATTATTTTATATTATATATTAATAATTTTTTAATTAAATCTTTATACTAAATTTATTTTTTATATTAATAATTAATTATTAGTATATTATTATTATATATAGTTTTACACTGGTTTTTAGAATTATAAGTCTATCCTACTTCCTAGTTCTAACTTTTAAGGGTAAAAAAAAATACTTTGTTCTGTTCATAGGCGCGGAGAATTGGCTGTGCGCCTTTGCTTAGTCCGCCCTTTTTTTAAAAAATGTTTCGCCTATGCGCCTTTTGAATTCATTAGTGCGCATGCCCAGCTCATGATTATAATATATATTATATATTTATATATATATATTAATATATATTATAATTATATATATATATATATATATTATAATATAGTAGGTATATATATTTTTAGTCGTCAGTACAGGACCCCACGGCTCACAATTAAAGCGGCCACACTGGTTGAAAAACAATCCAACACCATGGCGCGAGTCCTGGATCTTACATATTTCAAACGTCAAAAAAAGATTTAAATAAAGAAACGAATATTCAGTCAAATAAAAAAACAAAACTAAAACAAAAGTGTATTACCATTGCAGTATAAGTCCTAGGTATATTAGCATACAAAACAATATCTATGCGAAGAATTCACTTCTTGTAGAAACAAGACAAATAGCGTTGACTACGAACGTGGGAGATTCGGATAAGACTATAGGGATAATCTTTTGAGAAGCGGTGTATGGCAAATTCGTAAGAGTAGGACAAAATCACACGGAGCGCAAAAGTACCACGCTGGGCAACAGGATCAGAAGAAGTATGCAAACAATTGCGGGGATGATGACTTCGAACCAATTTGCAACATGGAGGGGGGTTCAGTAACATCTCATAGTGACTGTGAGTGATATTAGTCTGCCCATACGGAGGCGTGCAAGTATCACCTGTGTAAAGCGTTTTCGTCAGGTGAGAGGATGACCAATCTCTC
>JABUQX010021120.1:15000-20000 GCA_015478945.1 Trachelipus rathkii | reverse complement strand
AATTAAAATACAAAATTTTAATAATTTTAAGGGTGAAATGTAGATTATAAAGGGTAAAAAAAGGAAAGCATGTAAAGATATTATATATATATATATATTATATATATATATATATAATAATATATATATTATATATATTATTATATATATATATATATATATATATATATATATATATATATATATACTATAATATATATTGTATTATGTTTTAAATATCAATTTACATTTTATTATTTAAAACTGAAAGGTAATTGGGTGTATGTGATATACCGATGAATGTTAGAGCGGTGATGTCTGAAGGAATTCTATTGGTATTGTATGTGCGTCTCTATGTGGACGACTGGTTGGATGATGTCTTCGTTCTTGTGTCCTCTGGCGTCTTGCGTGTTGTGTGCTGTCGGATACCTCCCGCTGTATTAATAAGCAATAGTTAATAAGTGTCTCGTGTTATATTAGACTTGTGCCTGTTGTGGTTAGTTTTTTATTATTTAATAGTGAGGTAAGTGATGTCTTTGCTTTAGGGTGTAGTGTCGCTTAATCTGAAGCTTAGATCTCTAACCAATCCTAAACCGTTAGACGCGAGTTAATCCTTGATTCTGATATCTGCCTCTATATATCATAGGAGGGAGATATATAATCATTTCGTGGTCGGCTCGTGAGATTATACAGTCTAGTGATGCTATAGGATGTTGTGTGGTCTGTTGTGGCATCGTGGTATGTGGTGTCCGATATGTAGAGCGTGGTGGTGTGATGGTTATGGAGTTACTATATTAGTTGTTTATTGTTATTTTTCTTATTTGTGTGGGTCTGATATATTGTATTATTATATTTTTATGTAGTGGTGAGTTTATATATGTTATTATTATAATTATATGTATTATATATGTAGTTATATATATATATATATATATATATTATTTATATATTTTGGGTTTGTTAGGTTTTATGGTTGTTAGTGGTTGTTTGAGTTATTGTCGGGTATTAAGGTGTGATGTGTTTATGAGTTGTATATTTAGTGTGTTATATATTATGAAGTGATGATTCTCTGAAGTGACTCTGATGGATATAGGTGGTTTTTGATATATAATAGGAGTTAGTATCGTCTGCGGCTAAAGAATGTGTAGGTGTGTGTTGTGTTATGTTATATTATTTTTATATTTATAATATATGAAAGAGGAAGAATAATATATGTAAAGTAGAGAGAAAAAGCTTATGAAAAAGAAATATCAATAGTCATTTGTTTAAATTTTTCGGTTATTATATTGGTAAAAGTGAGTGAGATATATGAATAATAATAATGGTAATAGGATTATATATAATGAATTAGTTATGAGTATAATTAATATATATAATAGATCAATAGATAGTTATGAATTATATATGAGTATTGATTAATATGTAATAAATAATTGAGTGTCCTGAGGCTGTTCGATATAATAGATTAGTGGTTGTTAGTGTTAAGTTTATGTGTGTTTGTATATATTATGTGTAATATATAAAGAAGCTGTGTATATGAGTGTGTGCTCTCTATTATTAGTGAGAGATATTATCGTATATTTCTGCTACCAGGTGTAGCTTGCGGAGCGGTCGTATACGATATGATAGTTGTTTGCGTGTATGTGGGATGAATTAGTTGTTGGTAATTAAGGTTTTTGGTGGTTTTGTAATGCAAGGGGTGAAGATGTACGTATGATTGTTGTTGTTTGTCAAGCATGTATGATTTATGGGATGGTACTTGATTGGTAGAAGTGATATTTCGTTGGAAACAGTGTTTGCTGTATTTATCGCGCCTTTATATCTTGCTCTAATCTGAGCTGAGTGTGGTATTTTGTTAGTATTTGTAGGTGTTGGTGTATGTTGGATGTGGTATAGAGTTTGTATGAGTTTATATATGGTTGGTATATAAGTTGGTATGGTATATATTGTATGTGTTTATAATATATATATATATATATATATATATATATATATATATATATATATATATATTATTATATAATATATATATATATATATTATATATATATATATATATATATATATAATATATATATATATAGGTTTTTCAATGTTTTTTTTTACAGTAAATGTTAATTTTAAAGTTTACTTAATTATTGTTTATTTCAAACATAAAATAATGAGTGGTGGAAACAGTGAAAAGAGTTTGTATGCAAGTTTTTTAAGTAACTCAAGATGACCAAAACCAAGGCACAATGCATAATTTGTTATAAAAGATTCAAGAGGTGGCCAAGGAAAAATTCAAAATACTAGGCAAATGAAAAAACATTTAACTTTTCTCCATATATGATTGAATTCACAGGAACTTGAAAAAGTTTGAACCAACGCGATTGAAGAGACACATAAAAGAAAAGCCATTGAGTCATTATTTCGGGAGTGAATCAAGGAAACCCCAAAACTTATTTCTCTGAAAGTCAAAGACAAAAACAGATTGATGTTCAAGAAGATATGCCATCAAACATCAGGTTAGTTTGATTAAAGAAAATTGGGATAGAATCCTTTACAAAGGAAGACTGATAGTTGTTATGCATTTGTGGTTTAAAGATAATTAGAATTATTTAGATTATTTATGTAGCTAATTATTAAATTATAAACGATTTTTTTCGCATTTCAAATTTTTTGTAATTTAATAATATTTTATAAAATCAAAAAGTTATCAGTTTAAAATCATTTGAAAGTTACCTGAAGTTATTGTTGTAAAATTAAAATTTAACTATAGCAATTAGCAATTAAATGATTCTAAAAAGTTTGACATGAATGAAAAACTAAAATTGACATATATCCTTATAAAATTGAAAATACAGGAAACAGTTAATGCTTTTCCAGGTTTCATAAGTTTAATTTGACAAGTCCAGGAGAGTGAAAAACTACAGCTAACACCTCGAAAAAACATTGAGGCCTTAAGAAAATATGGGATACAACAGTTTCTCAAAGCAACTGCTATTTCATACTGCCTATTGGAGAAATGATCGCATAGACAATTCAAACCATTTTCAGTGGTAGAGACGTTGGATTTGGCAAGACTCATGAAGTTGTCAAACCAAATTATAATATTACCTTGTCGAAAAAATAAGTTTAAAATAAGAGAAATTTTTTAAATCCATGTAAAAGCAATAATAAAATAAAGCAAAATCGGAGCTCTTTCATTTCATGCGTTTTCACCAGTGATGTTTGTTAGAAATATCAAATGATGCATTTATTAGTATAACCGCACACTGTTTGAGGGGAAAATTCGAAGCAAAGAGTTTGTCCATTCTTAAGAGTATACCTTTTGAAATGTCACACACTGCAGTAAACATATAGGAATGTTTTTCAAGAGACCATTTAATGACTTTCAATTTTAAGCCCATCAAAAAATTTCACATGATAGTAAGAGATATGCAGCAAATATGGTTCAAAGGTCCATTGAATGGAACTGGTTATGCTAGTCTTTCAGTTGTTTCCTGCACCACTGTTCAACTTGTAGTGAAAGATGCCAATTTTTTGAACAACTGGACAATAGACGATATTTTGCCCAATCTGTCGCAAAATAGTAGGACATTTAAGCATTTTACCCAAGGAAACAGCTGAACTAAAAAAATTCAAGAAGATTAATGAGTTTCCTGAGCACCAACTATTAGTTCGGTCGCAAACAAGATGGACAGCACTTACCACATGCTTGAGCGCATCTATGGCCAGAAAATAGCTGTTTGTAGGATTTGTTAGCTGATGCAAGAAGCTTTGCCATCTGTTGATGGTAACAAAGGATCTGATTGGGCAAAAATATCTTTACTGCTAAAAATTTTCATGAACTGCAACAGTCAGACTTAGCAAAGAAATTGCTTTAGCTCAAGACATTATTCCTGAAGCACAAATCTTTAATGTTATGCATCATCAAGTCGTCCAAAGATCTAAAGTTTTTTTGGATTTTGGAAAAACACCTGCAGGCACTAAAACTGTCTTTGTGTGGACCGTTCCAAAAGATCTGAATGAACAGCAACCTTCTTGGCTACTTTTCTGGTCCTCGGTACAAAGCAAGTTTTTCAACTTCAGCAAACTTTCCTTCAAGCTTTACACAAATCTACTACAGACATCATTATCAGTGAGGCTAAATCAAACAAGGAAAACCTTTAGGCAACAACAATCTGCTGAGGCTGAAACTGGCACTTGTAGATGAATCATTTAACAATGAGGTCAGATCGATGACAATCAGTGGCCTAGAATCATTGTGAAAGTGAGGATCCGACTTTTGATTATGATAAATGTTCACTTGAAATAATGGAAACAGAACCATGTAGTGTGAAGAAAGAGTAAACTACTGATGATAAAAAAAATTCACCAGGATCAGCTTCCAAAACGTTAGTAAGAGGAAATCTTCACAGGAAAGCTATAATGATGCTGCTACAAATTGGGAAGTACAAAAATTATTTTATCCCTTGAGTTGATGATAGAGAGACATGCCAATGTTTATGGTTGGCAAAAATATAAAGAAGTGTACCAAATTTGAGTTTCATGGCTTAAAATATCTTTCTTGCCTTCCATCATCTGTGGAGAGTAAAAAGATTATTGCAGCATTGGTGGCAATGTTTATACTCCACACCGCAATCGGTCTCCACACCTGAAACATGGTGAAATGTAATGTTTTTAAATTTTAAATCTTTAGAATTTTTTGATCTTTAAATATTAAGTACCAGTACCTTTCTAGTCATAGCTGTGGATGTAAGCTTTTTCCTGTTTTAAAAGTAAATTTTTTTTATCAAAAAAGAAGCTTTGTTCATTTTATTAAGTATGAATTGGAAATATATTTTTATTATGCGTAATTGAATAAATGGTTATCTAAAAATTTGTTTATCTCTTCCTCCAAAGTAAACATTTATATTTTCTTTAAGTTTCTAAAATATAAGTAATAGGTGGTCTTTTTCATACATAAAAAAAATTACAATATAACAAATTAATAGGAAGTATTGGTATTGGTATTTGCTGAAATTCCAGTATTGGTA
>JABUQX010021120.1:5000-10000 GCA_015478945.1 Trachelipus rathkii | reverse complement strand
ATTACTACTATTAAAGGTGTAACAATAAATATATAAAGATACTGTTCCTATAGGCATCCCTTTTCTTGGTGTTCTCAAAACACAGCTTTAATTTATCTTCGGTTACAGCGTAGTAATGAATATTTCCATTATGGTCGATAACGTATAGTGGATCGTCTCTGTTTTTGTTTAACGGATTGTAAAGTATTTAACACCTTGACCTTCGGGGCCAAACAAATTATCCGGCTTTTTCGATATTTTCGATTTTATCAAAGTCAGTAACTATGAAAGAATCTTTACATTCCATTTTACTTTTTTTAACGCTGTTGCTGCTTTCTTAAGTATAGAGAAATAGATACCTCTGAGCTGCACACATTCATGTACTAGTTTCCTAAACAGGACAATCGCTTTGAAAGCACACCCTTAAGATGTATTTCAGTAATGTTAGAATGATTGAAACTTGACATTTTGGGGCTCGAATACATTAGTTTTACCGTCATTACCTTCACCTTTAACTAACTTGAATACAGTAGCTAGTTCTTTGAATTTGATAAAAGTATCTATATAACCGGATTGGAAGGAACATTCCAATCTTCTAATCATCTCTTTCACTGCAATGTTATTTGAAATTTTCCTATAACTGATGTTTACGTAGTATTCCCGATCAGGTGACTTATCATCGCCGAATGTGAAATTTATTCCAACCCTCAAACGTGTAGTATCATATTCTAAGTCTTGTAATACAAAATCTACAACCTCACTGACTACCATTTCGAAGGATGCTTCAAGTTCTCTTGAACCACGGAAGAAATTTCCATCAGTAACCTTTACTTCGTTAGTATGACGTTCCATTGACTTTTTAAGTTTCTCAAAAAGAGACATGAGTTACGTCCTTTACAGTAATCATCATCATATTAGATGCACATATTGCTGAAAGATTTGCCTGGAATGAAAATTTATTAGTAATTATGACTGTAGTAGAAAATAAAACTTAAGCTTATTAGATTTTTGAATAACAATCCATTAAAATTTGTTTAAAGCTAAGATGCCATGCAAACTAAATATTAGTTTAGCATAAAACCAATTATCACATAAATGAGAATTTTTCTTCCGTAATATATATATATATATATATATATATATATATATATATATATATATATATATATATATATATATATATATATATATATAAATATATAATTTAGTTATTTATTTTCGTAAGAGCGGCGCGGGGAAGCAAAGAAGTATATATATTTATATATATAATATATATATATATATATATATATATATATATATATATATATGAAATAAAATTTTTTATTTGATATGATGGTAATGACTCGATATACTCTTTTTCACAATGATTAGTTCAATATCCCTCACGCTTCTGTAAAAATAAAATTACTTTTTAGACAACTGTTTAAATAATTACCAGTTATTCTTATTCCTACATGTATTTAATTACTTTAAAAAGTTTTTAATTATTGAATAGATATGCTGCAGCAATTTAAAATAAGATTGTAATTATTATTAAAAATAATAAAAACACTTAAATCACAGAATAGGTATTGACTTGAAAATGTTTGGTTTGAATGGGTATAGAATTTTCAAGAGGATGTTGGTTCTGACGAATGCTTCTTAAGATGTTGTTCCTAAGAGTACTTGAATAAGAATGATCCGTTGAGAGTTGTGAGCTACCTTATGTACATCTCCTTCCCAGAAACAATGCGGTGCTGCGTAATTACCGTTATATACGCTGGTGCCAAATTTCACCAATTTGTTTAATTAACTTGATTTATGATAAGTAATATGAGAACAGAGTTTATGTATATATATATATATATATATATATATATATATATATATATATATATATATATATATATATATATATATATATATATATATATATATATATATATATATCAATAATGAATGGTATTGCATCATGTTACGAAAGTGGACAGAGCTTAAAATGTATGATTTGTATTTTTATCATCTGGTATTTATTAGCTGCTGAAAGATAGTTAGTGGGTCGAGAAGTGTTCACCCTTTTTGGGCACAGGCACAGGCACATGAACGCAATATCTTAGCATAATGAAGAGGTCAAACTTGATAGGTTTTAGACAGATAGCTCCCGTGTCATTAAAAATGTAATTACAGGGAAATGTTTGGGAAGAAAAGTTCAGCTTTGACGTAAAATAAGACTGCATTGGTGAAGTTTTAAAAAAAATATGTGGAAGGAAAGATGATGCAACAAAGTTAGAGTCGACATTTTTTCAAGATATTATTAAAACAATGTGAAAGATGGTATGGAATAATCATTGTATTGTCCCCCAAAATGAAGCTTTTAATATTTCGCAGAGTATAGTTAGCAGGAACAAAATGTCAAAACGTTCGCCACCTTCGACGTGGGTTATTCCTTCCGATGACTTGAAGAGAAAGAACAGGATACAGAAATGTTAAGGTAATTAGAGAAATATAGAGTTGGAAGCAGTTTAACAGTATTTGGATAACGAATAAGGGTTTCTCTTTAAGACGATCAGAAATACTAATTGGAAGTTGCATCGTCTCTCAAAGTTGCTTAGGATTGACAATAATAAAAGGGCTAACAAGCTGTATCTTGAGAACTAGAGAAAAAACATTGGTTTGTGCTGAATATTGAAATAAATCAATAAGGTAATTTCAGGTAAAGTAATAAAAAGAGAGAATATTTTTTTCTTTTGGAGTTCCAATAGCTAAAGTAGCCCAGGATTATCAGTATAATTAAGTCATAGATTGGCACATGGGCATAAGATATAAGGTAGAATATTTGGAAAATTCCGGTCTAGAAACATAATTACAGCCACCATCGTTGCACACATATTATCAACTACCGTTTGATGAAAATTCAGGATAGGGAGGTAAAAGAAAACACAGTAAGGTTTGCAATAGGAACTCACAGACACCCTGTGTTCAAGAAAGTGAAAAAAAAGAATAGAGATTAAAAATGTCGAAGAAATTATTAAAGAAAGATGATTGTGCCCTAGACCAAACCGGTATCCTATACTCATGCATAGTCATGGCGGTCTCAACCCATCATCGCTGGTAACAATCTCCCGGCCACGAATTGGGAAAGGAATATACGAAGGAAATTTTTTGATTTTTACCACTCCATACATCTCCAAGTCAGTATTTTCATCTGACATTTAATCAATAAAATGAAAGAATATGTGTTTATGTGAGATTGTAAGTGTGTATTCGTGTGAGTAACTGCCTACTGGACATGCTTATTTGCACACCAATGTGCTTTCCAAAGTAAGCAGGAAATAACAAATGCATAAGCAAACCAATTAAAAATAAATTATAAACAATTTTGCACTAGAAAGCAGAGTGATCGTTCAACTCACATCAATATTCATTAGGCCCAATAGGGAGTCTTGCATCGACACATTCTCCTCCCCCATAATATATATATATATATAGATATAGAGAGTAGAGAGATATGGGACATAGCATATATATTTATTATTGTTATTATTATATATTATTATATATGTTATTATTATTATGATATATATATATATATATTATTATTATTATTATGCATATATATTATTATTATTATTATTATTATATTATTATTATTGTTATACATATTATATATATACATTGTTATTAAGGTATATTTTATTACATAGTTATATTATTATTATATATATTATTAATATTAAGTTATTATTATATATATATATATTATTATTATATATTATATATATATATATTATTATTGTTATTATATTATTATTATATATATATTATATTATTATTATACATATATTATATATATATTATATATTTATACATATATTATTATTATATAAACATAGCATATTAGTTATGTTGTGAAGAAGAGCATACATATATACATATACATATGCTATTATATATATATATATATATATATAGCAGAGTATATATATATATATATATATATATATATATATATATATATATATGGTCAGCGGCCTCGATTAGTCGTCATATGTATCTTAAAAACTATTAATGCTACAGTAAAACGGAATACATTGTTGGAATGCTGGTCCAATTTTTAGTGCATGAAATAAAGTAAAAATTAAAATTACTGAGCTGCTGAAGCGTAGTGAATACATTTGGGAATCCTGGTAAAACATAGGGAAATGTAAAAAAGATATTTAAATATTGTTTACAATTATAGTAACATGATTAGAGAGTTGCTTAGTCTTTGTTGTTACTGTTGTGGTACAAATTTGTACTCTTAGCCTAAATTTTGCTTTTACCAAAGAATGCCCCAAGGGTGGCACTGCAAACTGATGGTAGGAGAATCTCATCTCTCTGGGAACTACGGGTAGACCACTCTCTCTGGGAGGGTCCCGTAATAATTTTATTTTGGTATTGAGGTGTCGCGGGGGTTCCTCCGCCCCTCCCTACGGGTATGGAAAACGTCCCCTATGTTCCCCGTCGGCCTGAGCCCCCTAAATGTTGTTGCAATAAAATATAACACACAGCTACTATAATATAACGTGAGTCAATAAAAGGACCCTGAATAGGTCTCTTAATCATATTACTATTATTAACAATACTTTTTTTTTTACATTTTTCTTGTGAAAATTTACCCAGGATTCCAAAAATGTATTCCTTTCAATGTAGCTATTGTAGTTTTTGAGATATATATGTTATTGTAAATTATTATATGTATTGTTATTTTTTTATTTTTTTAACATTTCCAGGACTAAATTGGACCAGCATTCCAGCAATGTATTCCGTTTTAATGTAGCATTAATAGTTTTTAAGATGTATATGATTGAAATTCCAGTTGGCTCATATATATATATATATATATATATATATTATATAAGAGCAAACTCAAGAGCAGTACAGCATAGCAGCATATATATAGCTAAACCTATCTAGGTAGAAACCTAGCCATAGGCGCTATATATTGATATATCCAAAGGTGTAATACTTGTATTAGAACATTAGAAATAAAGAGACAG
>JABUQX010021119.1:27500-49320 GCA_015478945.1 Trachelipus rathkii | reverse complement strand
GCGGTGTATCATCGTTTACCTCAAAATCTGGGTCATTGGATGTGGAATGCTTGTTGGATTCTTTTTCTTCCACAATGTCTTCCCTTTCTACTTCAAGCTCATAATGTTGAGGTGGAGTAGGAACTGGTAGTCTGAATGTGGAATAGGTCGAATAGCAGATGGAAGATTCGGGTTTTCAACTGTACCTCTTTTCTTCCTTGACAATCCTCCCTTTATAGGTAGAGACAAGCAGAAGTAACAGTCATCTGTATGGTTTGTAGGCTCCCGCCAAACCATAGGCACAGCAAAAGCCATACATCGTTTTTTTATTTTTCAGCCATTCTCGTATTCTCGTTGCAGCATATATGTGGAGCCCATGACTTATCCTGGTTCCCTATCTTCATACCAAAATAATGCTGATAGGCAGGCTTCACAAGAGACGTCAGATTGTGCTTCTGTGACGAAAATGTTATTTCACCACATATGTAACAAAAAATATTCACTAAATTTACACATTTTCGTGGCATTTTGAAAACATATTTTACACTTCAAAAGCATTCCAAAATCAGAAATTCTGAAAAAAATAAAACATAAACAATATGAAACTCAGTCACATTAACAGTTATCATGTTTATAACCTACAAACATCGGGGGAACGTTCTGTTATGTCAGTTGAGAGGTGTGACAACTCCCAAAAACAAAATTTCCCCCCATACTACAAATGTAGACTCTAAAAAATTATGTGTCACTTCATATCCAAAGCAAGAGCTAATCGATCATTTTTTATGGTGATTTTTGAGTTCAGCAAGTGGAAATATATTGGAATGCGCTAATTTTGAGCCCGAAACAATTTCATTTTTGGGCAGTGATTTTTTTATTTGAAGTTGTTTTTTTTATTGATTTTCGCACATTTTATGTCTATAGTTTCAATACAAATTTTAAAAAATAACCGGTAGGGGAAGAGGTACATTTAGCTAATTTTGAAGACAAAAAGGTATTAGAAGCAAAAGTAAAGGAGTTGGAAAGCTGGGTTGAAAATAAGGTGTACGAGGCCTTAAATATGGGAAGTCAAAAAGTTTTAACCAATAGATGGATAGTGACAATAAAAATGAAAGAAGGAAAAAGGGTTTGTAAAACAAGGTTAGTAGTAAGAGGCTTCGAAGAAAAAGATAGAGAATATTCTATAGACGCACCTACATGTGCTACTGAAACCTTAAAAATATGTATAGGGATATCAAAGAGATATGGTTGGAAATGTAAAACCATGGATATTAAGACCGCATATCTACAAGGAGATAAAATTGAAAGAACAGTTTAAATATCACCTCCGAAAGAAACAAAGACAAACAAAATATGGAAGTTAAAGAAGGCAGTTTATGGATTGAAAAACGCAGCTAAAATTTGATATAATAAAGTGGTAAAAACGATGAAAGAAGTAGGTGGAGAGAAATGCTCATTGGATCCAACAATATTTATTTGGAAAAGGAATAATGAGCTAATAGGAGTAATGTGCACCCATGTGGACGATCTATTCTATGGAGGAAATGAAATTTTCGAAGAATTCATAGAGGCAATCAAACAAGCATTAAAAATATAATCAGAAGAGCAAGGATTATTTAAATACATCGGAGTGGAAGTGAAACAAGAAGAAGGATGCTTATGGATGAGTCAAGAGAATTATATAAAACAGATTATGAGATCTAGGACCTATAAAAAAGGAGAGAAAGAATTAAATAAAGAAGAAATGACAAGATATATGATCTTTTTTTATTCTGCAACAACTATACCTGAATTTAGGCACTACAAATAGATCGCACATTGCTTATAGTGTGAGTGACTTGAGCAAGGCTAATAAGATAGCTTATGAAAAGGATATGAAAAAAGCTAGTAGAATAATTAGGAAAAGATGAAGAGAAAAGTTAAAGATAAAAATGGAGGAGTTAAGAGAAGAGATAGGTTTAAATCTACACAGACGCTTCATTGGGTAATGTAGACAAAGAGAAGTCACAAATAGGTTATATAATTAGTTTAGTAGATCAAAGAAAAAGTTTCCAATATTTTGGAAATCAGGATTTGGCAAGAGGTGGCGAGATCAACAATAGAAGCAGAAACGTTAGCATTAATTGAAGGTGCTGAGACAATTTATTTGAAAAAAATGTTATAAAATTACAGGGGGAAATGTACCTATAGAAATAAAGACTGAAAACTCTGAGTAAAGCTATTTATTTCACTTCAGGAGTGACGAGTAAAAGATTGAGAATAGATATCAATGTTATTAAAGAAATGATAGAAATGAAAGAAATAAATAAAATAACATGGATAAACACAAAAGCGCAAATAGCGGATGTATTAACGAAAGAAAGAGTAAGAACAGACAACATGAGGTTATATGTGCAGGGAAAAATAACAGGAAAGGAAGAAGAGAGAGAGAAGAGATAAATGGTTTAGTTGATTAAATTTACTAAACTTTCCAATATAGTTTCTTATGACGTCATATTCCAAGGAGGATTTGCTTGTGTTATTATAAAATTAATTTGTTAGTGTGGTTGTTCTTTAATGAATATTAGTTTTACTTATTATTTTTTTGTTTTTTTTCTATGAAAAGAACTTTAATATTATTTTTAAGAGAAGTCCGTGACCTTTTAGACCGATTTTTAATATGATAGTAAACATTTTATTTTGTATTATTGACGGAGAGAGCTTCTTAACGTTTAGTTTGCATTAAAGAGGTGATTTTGTATAAATGTATAAATTGCATCAAACATTATAATTATGAATTATTGTGCGAACTTAAATTATTTTATAGTAACCTAAATTATTTGCAAGATAAATACAGCAACAAGAACTCCAGTAATTTTTCTAAAGGTGAGATTTTGTTACTTTATATCAGAGAATTTCATCACGTTGTGTGGCTTTTGCTGTGCCTATGGTTTGGCGGGAGCATACAAATCATACAGACGACTGCTACTTCTGCTTGACTCCACCTATAAAGGCAGGATTATCAAGGAAGAAAAGAGGAACAGTTGAATACCCGAATCTTCCATCTGCTATTCGCTCTTCCAAGCTTAGTTTGATAGCTGTGTTACTACACAACTAACCGTCTTCCTTCTATTCCTGTTAGCCATGCAGTTCACATGAAGAATGAAGGAGACTTTTGTAAACATGACAGCCTTCCTCGACGCAATCAAATGGGGTGAACACAGGTGGAAAATCTGTGGCGATCTCAAAGTCATCGCTGTACTCTTAGGATTGTAACAAGGGTACACTAAGGAATGCTGCTTTTCATGTATGTGAGACAGTAGGGATACGAAAGCACATTACATTCAAGCAGACTGGCCTGCAAGAAATCTTGACTTTAGCGAGAAAAATGTCGTTGCCGAGTCTCTCGTGTACCAAAAAGATGTTCTTCCACCCCTTCATATAAAGCTGGGTCTCATGAAAAATTTTGTCAAAGATATGAACCAGGAAGGAGAGGCCTTTAAATACTTACGAGACAAATTTCTTAGATTGAGTGATGCAAAGGTTAAGGAAAGTATTTTTGTTGGGCCAAATATTCGACAACTTGTAAAGGATTCTGCATTTGACCGAGTTTTGGAGGGGAAAGAAAATTAAGCTTGGTAAGCCTTATAAAACAAGAGATGATAACTATTCTCAGTTGGTGACAGCACTTCTGGAAAAATACCATCAACTCGGATGCAACATGCCCCTTAAAATCCATTTTCTCCACTCCTACCTAGACTTTTTCCCTCCTAGCTGGGGAGCTGTCAGTGATGAACACGGGGAAAGATTCCATTAGGATATTTCTGTAATGGAACAAAGATATCAGGGCCGTTGGAATGAAGCTATGCTTGCGGATTACTGCTGGTCTGTGTGAAGGGATGCTCCGGAACTCCCTCATAAGAGGCAAGCCAAAAGAAAACGATCTCATGAAGCCACCACATGATACTCTTCACACCGAACCACCTGCCAGGTATTCATCCATCAATTTAGAACTCTTAGAATGTAACTGTCATTAACAATATTTAAAATGCACTTTCAATGTTGTTGGCATATGTAATTAAAATGTGTCGTTTTCTCTTAATCCGTTAAAATTACATATTTCCATCTATTGTATATCACAGAAACTAAATCAAATAAAGATTTTTCTTTGTTATATTCGATTTTCTCACCCCAAAATTAGTAAGATTACACTAATGAAGTGAAGGAAACATTCCAAAAAAAATTTTTTTGTTGCCCAGTGATAATCCGAAACAACTTTCGACAGTGTTTCTTTATCTCCACACTAACGAACGGAATGAAGCCTAATTGTTTTGATTTTCGTAGCGTTATTTTTTTGTTTTTATTGAAACTATAAACTTAAAATGTACGAAAATCAATAAAAAAATTCAAATAATTTGGCGATACTATTTTTATTAATTCAATATTTATAGTTTTAATACAGTATTCGTATAAATTGGACTAGACGATACTCCACAGTTACCATTGTTCTGTCATGCTTTCTTAAAAGTCTATAGGAAGCAGTTTTAGAGTTTGTATTACTTCTAAGATTTAGTCGTTTTTTGTTCGATATCTTTAGAAATAAGAGGTGTTACTGTATATTATGTAGTTCTTTAAGAGCTGGAGACTCACGGGCTCGGTTAAAATGAAGCATATTTATAGCTTAATTTTTTATCAATTTTGAACCAATGATCTTGATATTACTAAATGCGTTTAATTCTTTATCATTGTCAAATTATAAAATTTTTACGTCATGACACCAATAATCTTGGCACGGATTTTTAATATTAAAATTATATATTTTTATATTGGCAAAGACGAAGCAAAAATATTTTGTAAGTTTAATGATGCATAGATCCAGACCAAAGTGGTAGACAAAATGTTAATAAATCTTTGGCGGTGGTATCGGGAATTTTGTCATTTGAAAAATCTGATATATCATCTTCAAAGGAGACACAGACGGAGTTATTTTAAGTTGTATAATTTATTTGTATTGTAAATAGAAGAGCCTCGTAATTGAATCCTGAAAGACCCACGTACTTAATGTATCATATTTCAATTAGTTTCACCCATTTGAACATTACGAATTATTTCCATTGTTTAAGTCTTCGAAGAACATTATATTCTTTTTAATCCACCAGTGATGTACCGAGTCTGAGTTCTGGACTCGCAATGAAAAACAAGTGTCTGAAATTATTTTTAACTAAAGCCGTTATATTTTTTTTTTTTTTGTATAACCAAAGAGGGGAATGGCATATGCAGCAATTCCATTATATTGCAGATGTATGCGTAATGCGTATTTTATGATTGGCATAAAAATTAACTTTTCTAATAAATTCAATGCGTAAAAATTCAGCTGCTATAAATCATCTTCTTTTCTAGAATGGAGATTTCCAACGGTCAGTCTAATTCCCTGATTTTGTTAGCGATTAAGGACAATACAATACCTACCTTAATTTTTGAGAGGAAGTCAAAACTAAATTTTTGCTTCACCACTCGATAGTTATAAAGTTGCAATAGAATTTTATCCCATCTCCAATTCTTATTTACGAAATATTTAAGAGTATTATGGGTTTCTCTGCGATACCTTTAATAAGTTTAACATTTGCATTCCTAGTTAACTATTGGTCAAAGTACAATAACAGAAATATGTGTGAAACTGTTTATACGATATCCTTACCATGCGTAGTTACATGAGAAGATATAATTTGTATGATATCTTTGGTAAACAATGCTATTGGTTTTATTAGCTGAAAATTTTAACCACAGGTCTTATGTTCATCAATTCCTGTATCAAAGTAGGTCTTTCCATTAAAAGATCCTGTATCACATAAAAAAAAAAGAGAGAGAGAGAGAGAGGATACTATCTTGAAGAACATCAAATTTCGTGTCAACAGTCTCTGATTTAGTTTACTGTAGTTGTTTCTTTATTTTTTTTATTTTGATATGATTAAGTACTAGGAAAAAACGATATCTCTTATATACCGCATAAAATTCACATTTTCTTTTGTAATCTTAATATTTTAAAATCAATATTATTATTGTACCTTTTATTGATTATATGCAAATAAATCTGATACACTAATTTATTATATTTTTATTAAAATAAGATTTGCAATAACTTGGATTCGGACTCGGAACATCACAATGCTCAACAGTTTATCATGAAGTACTGTATCGAAAACGTACATGCATTCTAATAACAATAGAATAGACGAATCCTTACCTTTCAGGTTTATAAATTTTTTTCTGTTAGACATTTAGTTCTTCAGAAGTTTGACCGCCATTTTCAAAAACAACATTGAAAATCACAGTGTATATAATTGTGTAGAAGTATTAATCTTCTTTTTTTTTTTTTTAAATTGGTGTTTTAAATACTTGCTAATCATTTTGTGTGTAATCATTTGAGTTAAAAAAAAAAAAAAGGGTTCAACTTTTTTGAAAATTGGAGGCACGGTTCTTACTAATTTTCATTCCGCTCTTAATCGTTGCTGTTATATTTTCTACAGGCTAAGCTTACTAATAAAAATTTCTGGCCTTTTGCCAAAAACCTCTCCAACAACTTTTGTAAACCTGCCTTTCCCCCTCCTATTCGCTCTGATGTAGCTAACACTCCTTCTGAAAAGGCTAATCTCTTCTACTCTTTGGTTTCCTTTTTTTCATCTAATTCTACCCTGTACGATTCTAGTATTCCTCCTCCTCTCAGGTGTCCCATGATGGTTTAGTTTAGTTTACTTCTTTTAGGTCTTCTTGGGAAGAACTCCTTGAGCAATAGTAACACCAAAAAGAAGCTTGTTCAATTCCTCGTCGTTTCTGATGGCAAGTTGAAGATGACGTGGATTGATAAGAGATTTTTTGTTATCTCTGGCTGCATTACCAACCAATTCTAGAACTTCAGCAGCCAAATACTCCATTACAACAGCAAGGTATGCTGGAGCTCCAGCGCCGATACCCTCAGCGTAGCTTCCTTTTCTCAAAAGACGATGAATGTGCCCAACTGGGGACCTGCACGGCTCGAGCGAGTCTTCGACTTGTCCTTCACTTTACCTCCCTTTCCTCGACCATACATTTTGCAGTACTTACCGTGAGAAAACGAAATTAAATTAAAATTACACATGATCAGATGTTTGGGATACTGAAATCCATATCGTTAAAAAGGCTAGCCGCCCGGATGGCATATCTCCCCGTGTTTTGAAGCAGTGTGTTTCTGAGCTGGCCCCTGTATTCGTTCAACTCTACTGTCTTAATAATACTTTCCCTCAGTGTTGAAAGCGCGCATATGTCCAACCGATCCCGAAACTCACTCCCTGGACCATTTGGAATATCATTCTCTTCTTTCTGATCCCCACTATGGCTTTCGACGCTCGAGGTCAACTGGTGACATACTATCCTATCTCCCTGATTTTATGGTCTTCTACCCTTAGGGATTATGGGGAGAGTTGTGTGGTGGCGCTTGACATAACGAAAGCTTTGATCAGGTGTGCACACGTCACTACTTTCCAAACTCCCTTCCTTTGTGTTTCCTCCTTCTCTTTGCTTACTTATGTTTAGCTTTCTTTCAGATCGTTCCATATCGGCACTTGTTGATGGAGCGACCTCTTCCTCATTTTCTGTCGATTCTGGTTTTCCTCAAAGTTTTATGTTCTATCTTCTACTTTATTCTTACTTTTCATCAACGATCTTCTCAGCTGCACCTCTAACTCTTGTCACTTTTATGCCGATGACTCAAGACTCAACTCTCCATCATTCTTCCACTCATTTCGAATCTGCTTCCTCTTTTTCATATAAACTTGCTTCTCGACTTCAGCTTTACGATTCTCTTCTTGCCGATCTAGATTGGGAAATTTAACTCTTTTTAAAACTCTTCTTTACATCTCCCTCTCAAAAACACCTCCCAACTTTCCTATCTCTTTCGACGGCTCTTACATCTCATATGTTAATAACAAGATTCTTGGTCTGAACATAAACAACAAATTGTCTTGGAGACCTCATATCACAACGGTTGCTCTTAACCGCCCTTGTATGGAGTACTGTTCTCACATTTGGGGGGGGGGGGATCCGATTCCACCCGCCCTTCGAATGGATTCAAGTCTAAAGCTATAATTCTAATAAACTGTTCCTTACCTTCAAACTCCCTTGACGCTCCATCTTTGCAACGTGACTTTGGCCCACTATCTCTTTTTCTACAGGTACTACAACGGTAGATGCTAGAGGGAGTTGACCTCCCGCATTCCACCACCACTGCATCGCCCTTGTAGTACAAGGGGTGCTCTTGTCACACATGAGTTTTGGGAATATTGAGAACCCCAGACTTGCTTGTTGTGGTGCCTTCTCCTTTCCAGCCACCTCTTCTCTGTAGAACTCCTTACCATCATATGTTTCTCCTGCTGTATTTAATCTTCTCTTCAAAACCTCCGTCTGCCCTCATCTGAGATACAAGCGTTAGGTTTAAGTTTGGAAGGTTCTTATCTCTAATTATTCTTCCCCCTCTTTGAAAAGGGCTCTGCCCATGAGTGGTGGTAACTTGTAAAAAGAAAATAATAATTAGGAACATTGAAAATAGAATCATTAGAAAAGAACTAGATAAATGTGTTTGGGGAATGGAAATGGTATCGGCAACCAGCTGATTCAGGTGATTTGAAATTTTAAAAACATTACAACCATCTCTCACATTTTGTACATCTAAGGCGGCAACATTTTCAAATATAACCTGCCAATTACATAATAATTTCTATTCAGAACCGCTATTTATAGACATAAAATAATTTTATATATTCGTATCATGGTGTTTTAATAAACTATAATGAAACTTTTATTTCAGATACATGTTAAAGGCCATATCGGAATAGAAGGAAACGAGTGTGCAGATAAATTAGCCCGTGATTGTGCATTAGCTTCAAGGGGTGGACCAAATGAAGATGTTTATTGACATAAATAATACTCTGTACAAGAACTTCTCTACTTTTGTGATGAAAGGAATTAAAAGTTATATTAAATGCCTTTAAGTTTCTTAATTAATAAACCTTAACTGTTATATTATGTATTTTTTCACAAAGTCAAGTAAATAAACTCATGAAAATTATTAATTTGATGTGGTTCAGTTTAGAAAGTTCAATTATTTAACAGATTTCTTTCAATTTGATTTTATCAGAGATTATTACCGGCATTTTACGTCCCAGAATGATTTTAAACTTACAAATGGCTCTTACCTAAATCAGTTCGATATACTCTAAATAAAACTTAACTTTCGAGGTAAAAGAACAAAACTAGCTTTCAGTTTATTAAGAAAAATTGTTTTTTTTTTTAGTTGTAAAACGGGCGAATCATGTCAAAAGAGATTGTTCGTTTTATTAATTAATGGAAAAGTATTTTAATAAAAATTTTACGAAGGGTTAGAAAGTTGTATAATGATACCAGTAAGACTTTTCACTCATATTTACATTTTTTTTTTCTGAATTTCTGGTACTAAAAGAGTCTGTCAAATGCAAAACAACCAACTCGATTATCACGGGGGAACAATTTTCAATTTTTTGTCTATTGAATTAGATTTGACAATGAATTATAGATAATCTGTGTACGCTGGGCACGAATTTTCACTCGGTTTTGCTCTATCAGGTCCTTATTTTGCTCAATACCCCTTCTCTTTCATCGTATTCATAAAAAAGATTTTCTCAATAGTACCAAGTCATTTTGTAGTTACACATACGCAACAAAGTTGTTAACTAGAAATTTGTGCCTATTATAGTACTGTTGTATTATGTCTATTTTTATATGTAACTCTTAAAAATATTTTTAATTGTATCACTTTTAACCGATTTTAATATTAGTAAAGTATGCTATAATTCTCATAAGTTTCTAGAATTTTCTCGAGCGTTCCTGCATTCTGTAGAATATTCTAGAGCAACAACTAAAATATATTAAAGTGACTTGTTTTCGAAGTTAATCAGTCAGTTGAGTTAGTTAATTAGGTTTTTGCAATAACATAATTTTGAATTAGCATTGGAATTAGTGAGTAATTTTGTCATCGTGATTTAACTAGACGTAATTTATACTGTACCTGCTCATTCGTGATTTCTAGTTTAATTTCATAAATTGTAAGTACCTATTTAAGCCAATTTTTGTGTTTAGATTTCGATTTTCTTAATTTTTACGAATTAAAGGCTTTATATACCTTTACAAATTGGCTGAACAATCAAACACTAGAAAGTTTAAATGCAAAAACAACCTTAATTCCTTCTGTTATATGTGAAAATTTTACACTTCTACATCAATGAGCAAATCTAACCGACTTCGTAAAAAATTTACTTGCCTATTTTGACATAAAACTGGGGGGGGGGGGACCAAGATAAATCGTAGGCTCCACTTAAAGCCTTCACTTTATGAATTGAGAGACTGCCACATTGAATGAAGTGTTCGGATTCAAAAATAACATTTGGAGTTACGATGGCAAGTTTATGATTTTATAAAACTACGTAATTTAATCACTTGTATACTGTAACTTACCTGAATGTTATTGTAATTTGGGTACGTAAGCAAAAATTTACAGAAAATTTTTATAAGAATTTCAAATATTGCATAAGGTTGAAAATCATAGAATTGTTAAATCTTTGGATAACTTGATAAAATTCATAGAAACGAGTCTCTTTTCGCTTTTGTTAACGCATTGCAATTTTTTTCTCAAGTCAGGTGTGGCAAAAGTCTACTAACCACTAGACTGATTGCTACTTTTGCTTTGCCAAGACTTCTTTCTTCGCTAAAAAAAATGAACATTGTATCTAGTACCCAAATTTCAACACCGCAATACGAATTCGAATGAGATTCCCATTCCAATATATAAGAGGGTTGCCAACTTAAGAATTAGATGAAGATATTGTTATGCACTTTGAGGAGTCAGATACAGATTTTGACTCTAACGAGTTGAATGATCTTGTAAGAATCTAAATCTGCCAAAAAGAGGTTGCGGAAATTTTAGGTTCAAGACTTAGAGAAAAACGTGTTTCAAACACATAAGAAAAAAGAGAACTTCTTAAATATTTTAGAACTTCTTAAATATTTTAGAACAGAAGATAGTTTAGTATATTCCTGTGACATACCAAGTTTGTTAAAGGAGATGGGGGTTGAATCTTAATACAATGACTGGCTTGTTTTTAGACCGTTTGAAAAGAAGTTTTAAATGTGTGTTGTTGCATAATGGCAATCTATACGACTCGATACCGATTGAGCACTCAAAGAAATTAAACGAAGTATGAACATATAGAAAAAGTTTCAAATCTTATCAAATATAGGGAGCACGAGTGAATCATATATGTTGACTTAAAAATGGTTAATTTTCTGCTGGGACAACAAGGATATATTAAATATCCCTGATTTCTGTGCTTGTAGGATAGCAGAGCCAAGGCAGAATATTTCAAACAAATCTGGCCAGCACGAACATCACTTACTGTTGGAGAAAAAATGTAATTGATATCAGCTTTAGTGAGCAGAGATAAAATCATATTTCCTCCTCTGCATATCAAATTAAGCCTCATTAAACAATATGTAAAAGCTTTAGATATGAACGGCGAGTGTTTTAAACATATAATTTTAAAATTACCAAGTTTAAGTTATATAAAAATCGAGGAGGGAATTTTCGGCTGCCCAAAAATAAGAACATTTATTAAAGACCACAATTTTCTTGTCATGAATGAACGCGAAAAAAAAAAACATGGTTCTCAATCGTGGACTTGGTAGAAAACAATTTAAGCAATTACAGGGCAGAAAACTACGAATAAATCTTTAAAAAAGAAAAAAAAATTGAGGCTACAAAGAGTTAGGTTGCAATATGAGCATAAAAATGCATTTTTTAAATTGTCGTCATGATCAATTTCCAAGTAATTTTTGGTAATGTAAGTGACGAACAAGGGAGAGATTCCACCAAGATATTGTTGATGGATGTAAAGGGACTAAGTCTTGAGTGCACTAGGGTCTTACATGAGGATATGTTGTTACCTGTATTAATGTATAGTAGTGAGACTATGGTCTGGAATAAGAGGTATAGATCTAAAGTTCAATGTGTTCAGATGGACAATCTTAGTGGCTTGTTAGGTGTGAGAAGAGTTGATAAAATGGGGAGTGAACGCATTAGAGAATTGTGTGGTGTGAAGAAAGTGGTAAATGAGAGAATAAACGAAAGTACGTTGAAATGGTTTGGCCATGTAGAAAGGATGGGTGATAGTTGGATGGTTAAGCGGATGTATAGTGGTGAGTGTGCTGGGAATCGACTGGCTGGGAGACCGAAGAAACAGTGGATTGAGTCAATAAAGGAATGCCTGGAGGAGAGAAATGAGAGTTTGGCAAAGGCGAGAAGAAAGGTGCATAATAGGTTATTGCGGGGCTTGTGAGGTGGGTGTGGTTGTGGCCACCTGGGCCAATTAAGGGATGAACCCCACATTGACGAGATGCCATAGTGAGGGTTCGTCGCAGTCCCGTGAAGCTCTTGAGTGGATTTTCTAACTGAGACTTCTCACTAAAAGGTATAAAGGGGGCGGTAAGGCTGGGCTTTCTTTTGGATTTGCGTCATATTCTTCTACTACTTTCCGTTTCCGGTGCATGTTACGCATGTTATACGATTGCTATTTATGTTTACCCCTTTGGATGAAGTTGTCTTGCTGCATGATGCTTGCTTTCTTCTTGATGTTATTCTGCTTTGTTTAATTTCAATTAAGGTTTTTTTTTTATATATATTTCTTCGTTTGTTTTGTTCTTATCGTTTTTAATTGCAAGGATTTTTTTTTTTTACTTTATAGGGTGTTATACTTAAAAAAGGTATTGTACGAGATATTAGGTAATTGGTTGGTTATTTGCCCCTCATGTTTTTTGTTAATATTTCAAGGTTTGTTGGGACACATAAATCTGTATTTCTTTGCTTCCGGGTTTGTATATGCGGCGTGGCCACAGCGGGTTATTTACATACATTGGGAGTTTCTTCGAAACTCCCAATGTATGTAAATATTATTATTATTATGTAGTTAATATTATCGAAGTAATTAATATAATAAAAAGGGGAAAGGATATCAATATGGGTATTTTGCCGAGTACACTTGGAAGTAAAATTGAAGTGGAAGTGAATGAGGATACATCTTATGGCATGGAAGGGAGTGTTAGTCCTAAGATAGGTTATGTTGTGGCTCTTAAGGATAAAAAAAAGGAATGATGTCTTATTGTTTGGAAGTCCAGGTGTATGAAAAGAGTTGCGAGATCTACGATTGAATCATAAGCTATTGCGTTTATAGATGGTACACAAGCAGGAATACATCTGAAAATTTTTTGAAGTTGTTGGTGGCGAGAGGTTGCAAATCAAAGTGTATACGAACAGTAAGACTCTTAGGAAAACAATTTATTCGGTGACACAAGTGTTGGGCAGGGTTTACGAAAAGATGTTGCATGAATCAAGTGGATGTTAAAAAAAAAAATTACGAAAGTTGAGTGGGTGTATACGAAACATCAGTTTGCGGATGTTTACAAAAGGAAGAGTGGATGTTAGGGGCATAAAAGATTATGTGGAAGTTGGAAAGGGAGAGAGAAAGGTATAAGGATGATTGTTTTTTTTTTTATGTTTGCAGCTTTGGATGAAGTTGTCTTGCGACATGATGCTTGTTTTCTTCTTGCTTTTATTCTGCTGTTTAACTTCAGCTGTTATTTTTTATATTCTTGCTTGTTTTGTTCTTATTGTTTTTAATTGCAAGGATTTCTTTTTTTTGTTTTACAGGGTGTTATATTTAAAAAAGGTAATGTACAATATATTAGGTGGTTGGTTGGTTATCTGCCCCTCAGGCTTTTTTGTTAACATTTCGAATTTTGTTGGGACACATAAATCTATTTATTTGCTTCTGGGTTTGTATATGCGGTGTGGTCACAGCGGGCTTACATACATTGGGAGTATCAAAGTAGGGTAGGGTCAGACTCGAAATTTGTTCTTTAATTGATTGGATTCCTGGCTCTGTTATCATAAAGTCAGTGTTGGGCCGTTCTATTATTATTATAATAACTCTTTAGCTTAGATAGTTTTTTTTTCATATAATTGAAGCAACGTTAAAAAAAATTTGATGTGGCATATTTCATTGGAGGTCTATCGAAACATCTATTTTCATAAAAAAAAAATCTGTTTTTATATTACGCGTACCGTCAAAATTACCAAATTCTCTGATACGAAACACGAGTAACTCGATGAAAAGTGTTGAAGTTAAAGAGCTGACCGAAGTTTCTTGAGGATCAAAGTTTAAAAACAAAACGATACTTATAAACGAGATACTTAAGTATCTTATCTATTCTTTCCACTACATTTTATCCGCGACGATACAACAAAGGTGGATTCAGCTTTATTCTATTCCAATATGCACTAACAAAATTACTGCTAATGACTTTAAATAAAATTTCTTTAATAATGACCAAGGTCACGACCGCCTTTTTTATCTTAATATAATTACTGTTCTTCTGTAATAAGAAATAAAATTATATACTGATATATAAATGTATCACTATTATTAAAATTACTTAAACACTACACTGCAAATCCTTCTTCAAAGATAAATTCTCTCCTCTTTCTGTAATTATAAAAATACATTTGATAGCTTAGTAGATTTAATCAGCTATAATCAGGGATGGCAATTTTGGTGATTTTTTTGATTTTTTTTAAAAAAATCAATTTGTGATTTTTTGATTTTTTTGATATTTTTGATTTTTTGGATTCGTCAAGCGAAATATAATTTGCAAGTTACAAATTATATATCGCGTGACGTTACGAATCTGAAAAAATAGAAAAAAAATCAAAAAAATCACAAATTGATTTTTTTAAAAAAAATCAAAAAAATCACCAAAATTGCCATCCCTGGCTATAATGTAACTATACTGTAGTTTGAACGGTTTATATTCTTGAATTAAATTTGTAAAAATTTATTCACATAACTTACTTTTTTTTTAATTTGAAAAATCTTTAAAATGACCCATAGACTATTGACAAGAATCAGGACCTTAGAGAGCCAAACCAAGTTGAAATTCGTATTCAGCGTATACAAATTCACTAGAATCATGTGTCGGATATCATTCAATAAAATACGCGTTCCCCAGTGTTACGTAAATAGACTATGGTTTTAAATAAAACAATTGTCCCTCCAGATTTACAAAAAATGAGAGCATATTTGAATTTTAATACAAAACCGCTAAAATTCAAATTTAAAATGGAATATTTGATGTTGAAAAAATTTTTTGTACAAGCAACTTTTACAACTTTTCTGTTCTGAACTAAATATTATATGAAGGTTGATAATCTGGGTTCAAATGTTTGGAAAGTGACATGACAGAAATAAAAGGAATGCGATTTGAAAATTCATCAATAATAAACACATGATTCATTTTAATCTTAGGTAGAGATATTTTGTAAAAGATTGAAATTAAGTCCTTGAACTTCTTACCTTTCTAAAGGTTGGCAAGAATGAGAAAGAAATTTATATTTAATATTTTTTCTGCCAAAACCATTACGTAACGAACGGGTGATAAAATCACACATTTGGCACATCATTAAATTAATTTTAATATCCTACATTTTTTCTCCTCCACCTTAAAAGGTTTAGTCGCACATACAGCCCTCGAACCCCAAGTTAAATGCTGGCACATAGTTATCTTCTCTACATACCTTGCACCAACCTGGTGATGATAAGGCCATTCCTCACCACTTCCAGACACACCTCTGACGTTGTTACTGTATTTCTTAAGTGGGCGTTCAGACTGGTTTTTACAGTTCCCAACGTGCCCATCACCACTGGTGTCACCATTACTTCCTCTATGTTCCACATTCTTCATATTTCGTGTTCGAGGGTCTGGTATTGAACTTCTATTTCTCTCACAAGGCGGTACCAACCTCAACCACATAGCTAGTGGTGCTCATTTTTCTACTATTGCCATGTCTGATCTATTGCACGGTACTCTATTGGCAATTTGGATGGGGTTATTGTAAAGAATTCAGAGTTGTTCATTATCTATTATTGATGGTGTGTCGTGATTTTTGTGGTCATTTGATTTTATTTCAACATATTTCTTAAATAATTCATGATGAATAGACTTGCATACAGAGTCATGTTTCTCTGTACGCAACTGTCGGTGAAGTATAACTTCGCATCCAGAAAGTATATGAATCGCTGATTCACTTTCCACACCACACATTCTGCACTTGTCACTGTAGTATTTTTTTTCAATCTGTTTTTTAAACCAGTTTGTCCTCAAATCTGTATTTACGCTGTTATTAATAATATTTCCTCCTCAAATCTTGGTTATCCTTTCGTTATTACTTCAATTTTTTCTTTACTAATTCCTTTAAAATACCTAATGCGCCTTTGCCTTCTCCAACCATTTTCATTCACCACTTTCATTTTCTCTTTTTTTACTGCTCTTTTATTATACCATTTAATTTTTTAATTCCTCATATTCAATTTTCCCTCCAACTGCCGTTTCCACCGAATATTCTTGAAGATTATTCATTAATAATCCAAATATCTGATATGGTGAGCAAATTAATTATCTAGAAGCTGGTCATATAGTTAAATCATAAGCGGTAATCTTATTTAATGAAGAGAGATCAAAATTATATGAATTTCTTTGGTCCAGTTTCTTAACAGATTTTAAAAGACTATATGCAACTACTCTCTAAATATTATTCCCCCCCCCCCTAGCTTACATCAACGGTCAAGTCGGATTAATTTTAAAGTTGAAACAGAAGTAATAAATTCCAAAACATGCATAAATATTTTGCCATTAATTAATAATAAAACTTCATAAAATCGAGTTAAATGGTAAATGATAAAAACATTGAATACAACACGTATTGTGCAACCTAATAAAATAAGCAAACGGATTGCCAAATACGGAATATACAATCAACTCAAAATGGCCAATGCATGAGTAAGCCACCCAAAGAGCATTGAGTCAACAGAAAAAATACTGATTTGGGTCTTTGGCCAATGGTTTCCATTTGTCAAGTTGTTACTCGAACAAGGAATTAGTTCATACTTAAAAGTTTTTTGGGGCAGTTTTAGAATAATATGCACACTTATTTTTTATCTATAAAAAGAGTATTTTGCTATTGTAGCAGAAAACATTTCTTCAATTTCTTCAAATTTGTTGAAGCGAATATGACATTAAAATCAAATATAAAACTGAAGAAAAGATGTTAAAAATTTCTTAATTGCTAATGACGGATCAGGTTTTCATTCCCCCAAATGAAATCCTAAGTGGAAAAAAAAAAAAAAAAAAAACCAAAGTTAAAAAAAAAATAGCACTGGATTAATTTTTATTCTCACGTAGCTTCCATTTTACTACTCGAGGCATTGTTAATTAAATTATTAATAAGAGCCTCGTCAGTGGGACTGCTGTCAACTCGTTTCTCCTTTTTGGTTCGAAATGCGAGCCTTTCCCAGAAGCGCAATTTCGCTTTCCGCTTGCGGATAAGGCTCCAATCGAGGTCCTTCACCTTTCTTTATGTAGTCCTTGGTTCGAAAATGACCTAACATGGCATCTTTCGTTATAAAATACCTCCTGAAAGGAAAATTAAAACTTTTATAGACTTCATAAAAAAAAATTAATTTAAGGATTATTCATAAATTAATGAAATCAAAACGTTAGCGATATTGTTATCTCGAGTTGTCAAGAATTAATTAGAAATGTCCAATATAAACTTAAATAAAATTGTAGAGAAAAACACTTTATGAGAACGAATTTTAATGAAAATAAACTAAGTATAATAATAATAAAATGCTAATCATTAATAATCATACATGTGTATAGAAAAAAAATAAGCTAATTCGGAAAAACTCCAAAGTTGTGCTATTAAAACTACAAGCTACATAAACTTAGCACAGTGAAGACAATAATGTTGACCAGCTCCAGGTTTATCTAAATCAATTTCTTGTTTTAGTAATTTAGCGGCATTTTCATCTTTCATATCATTGGCAATCTAATAAAAAGATATTATAAATTTACGGTAAGGAATTAGAATCATTAGCAAGGTGTTAAAATATTGTCACTTTTCTCTTAGCAAAGTGAACACATATTTACAAATCATGTATAGTCGGTCCGGGATTCTTCATACGTTAAAATAATGTTCATGTAATTATCATGATTATTTTTAGAAACTAATTATACAGGTTTCACACTGAAATTTTGTATTTAAATTCCCTGACTTTCCCTGACCAAATCCGCAAATTTCCCTAGCGATCACCTGACCAGACGTGTTCGTTATGTTTGGCGTATAAAATATCTATTAATCATTATTGCAGCCTATTTACTCAGTTCATACATTAAATTACTGAAAATTTACTTTAGAAATTGTTCATCATCATGTATGAATTTTAAAAAATAATTATTTGCTTTTAGTAATCGGCCTATACCTTCCCCATAGCCGTCCAACGCACTCCTTTTTTTTTTTTTTCCAAAAAAGTAAACAGTTTTTATTTATACAAAAAGAAAATAAATTAAACGCTTACATTAATAGCCTAGGTGAATAACGTTCACTGTGATCACAAAAGTTCTAAATGGGGATTAACTTTTTCTTCTCAAGCATCTGAATTTTTGATTTTATAATGTCTTCTTCTGTCAAAGTTTTCAGTTTTAAGTTTTTAACATCTTTTTCTGCTCTTCAAGTTTATTGACCTGCATGGATAAATTTTCTTTTTTCAATCTTTTTATTCTCTTCTTCTTTTAGGTTCTGTTTTGACTCTTTGAGATGTTTTTCATATCTCCTATGGCAGCTCTTACATTTGTCAACATTTTTTAGTGATAGGAAATTTATGAATACTTTCATGAGATCTTATAGCATTGTGCACTGTTCTTTGAGAAATCAGACTATGTTCTTTCAGATTCTCCACTAAAATTGCTTTATTTACAGAAAATCCCTCCTTCCACTTGTCGCGTGTTCCATGGAAATATAGTTTCCTAATATAATAATTTGCCCACAATTCCGTATAACATTGATTCCAGTTACTATAGAAAGAAAAAACTCTCAAGTCCTCTTAGCAAGGACAAATCACCATCCAAAATAGTTTGAATTTTAATTCAAGGGTAGAATGGCTTCACTGCAAAGTAGAGTGTATTGTGCTTTAGCTTTCTCAGCAACAGAATCTGTGATTCGGTTATTGGTGTACAGTGCCTCTAGCAATAAATCAAATCTTTGTTTCCCTTGTTTGATGAAAAATTATACTAGGATCCTATCGGATTTACAATCGGTTGAGTATGATTAAAAGTTGATGAAATGGTATAATTTTCGGTGCACCACGCTTTCATAATATTTGTATTATTAGAACACGTAAAGAAAAGGTTTTCAATGATGGTTGGTCCTGCTGAGTTTTTGATTAAATTCAAATGACGTTTCCCCTCTTGAATGTGAAACTTCGGCCTGGCGTCCCCTGTTAGATAGATCAAAGTTCTTTTACATACTTTAAGTATGCCTTGAACTATCAGGTCCTTTACCCAACCACCCGAAAAACTGTGGGTTCAGTTTGACGTCCAACCATTGGTCGTTAAAGTAGTTTTTTTGTTTAAAGTCATTTTATAAAATTAAATAATAAATACTTTCACCTGCACAAAAATCCAAAATCACTTCGTCAAACTTCAAAAAAAAAAAAACCTCAAAAAGAATGTATAAATCCCTAAAAAGAAAAAGATATAAACAGATTAAGTCTAAGTCATACAGTCTTAAAACACAACCATATACCAATCACCTTCAATCGGAAGGATGAACTTGGAACAACCTCTACGAACAGAATAGGAAGAATAGGTAATAGTGAACTAAAAATAGAAAGAAACAGGATAGAAGTAGATTTAGGGATGTCGTTCCTCGCCCATCCTTTTCATTCACTTATCAAATACTCTCATTACACAATTATTATGCAGGTAAGGAAAAAGAAATATATCAAAATATAATGTAACTTGGTCCATGGATCATTCTTCATATGTTTTGAAATTTTAAAATTTCCCTGACTTTTTTGGAATTTCCTTGACTTTCAGCATATCTTAAAAATTTTCCCTTACCTTCCCTGACCGATTTTTTTTCTCTGACTTTCCCTGATTTTCCAGAAAGTGTGAACCCTGTAATATCAAAAGATAAAATACATCCTAATAAATTTACACGCTTATTTTCGAACGTTATTTGATTCTGCTATGCATGCGATTTTCTTCTCTGCCTTCCAAAATCTATATGGATGGCATATAGCTTTAGGTGTGTAGAATTTCCCATGACATTTCAGTGCCTAATGGTTCGTCTTTCACTTTTGTGTTTCATATCCACACTCCTCCTTCCAGACAACATCTTACAGACACCACCTTATATCCACACCCCTCTTCTAGACAACATCTTACAGACATCCCTATCCCTTATATCCCTATGTATCGGGGAGAAAGAGTTGCCACAGTGTATGTTCTGCGTGTCGTAGAAGGCGACTAAGTGGACAGTGGTAGTCGGGTTGGCTGCCCACTATAACTTATCTTTTGCCAGGAATGCTAACGCATGCCTCGGAAAGGACGTGATCGCTGTGAGCGACCTTCTACCTTTCGGCGAAATGTATGAATCGTATGGGCACATGAAATGTCAGAGGAATAAATGTTGAGGAGAAGAGGAGAGAGGTGATGATGTATTTAGAAAGGCTAAATTTGATTTGCTCGCTGTGACTGAAACAAAAGATGAAAGGAACAGTGAAAATGAGTGGCGTGGTGTGAAATGTGTATATTGTGCTGGTTGTGGAAAGGAATGAGAGGGGGAGAGAAGGAGTTGTAATTTTGATTAGTGCCCTGTGGTATAGAGCTATGGTAGATTTTGTATGTGTGAGTACTAGAATTCTAATGGTTAAATTTAAGCTTGAAAATTCAAGGTATGTGTGGCTGTGACATATGGTCCATCTGAGGGTAATGTTGAAGAGTGTGTGATTTTCTGGGATAATCTGAAGGATGTTTTTGGATGGGGTAAGTAGGAGTTTCAGATCGATTGTGCTGGGCGATCTAAATGGTTGGACAGGTGATCAAAAAAGGGATGGTATAACAGGTAAATTTGGGGTTACAGGAGAAAATGAGAATGGTAGGAGGGTGACTGATTTCTGTGAGGAAAGAGGTATGTGTGTAAGTAATACTTTCTTCAAATCCAAAATCATTACGCATTCATAAGTATACTAGAGTTGATGTAAGTAGAGATGGTATCAAAGTGAAAAGTAAGATTGATTTCGTGTTGGTGAGGAAAGAGATGTTGAATATGTGTTGGATGTTAAATCAGTGAGGCGGTTAGGAATAGGATTATCAGATTATGTTGTTTTATGTAAAATTAAGTTAGCGGGGGGCTTGGATGGAGAGGAAGGTGATAAGGAAGGAAGGAAGTGGGTAGAATGAGTGAGAAGTTAAGTGAACAAGGTGGTGAATAAGGATAAGAATTTAAGTGCGCTCACAAGTAAATCAGTTGAATGTGAACAAGATGAAACTGAACAAATCTGGAAGCAAATGAAGGAAGCGGTTGTTAGAAGTGCAAAAGAAGTATGTGGATGTGCTAAAATAGGAAGTAAGAATGTTAACAGTGAGGGTGGAATGAAGAGGTTACGCAAGCGGTTAAAAGTAAAAAAAGAAGCGTGGTTGAATGTACTAAAAGCCAATGATGAGGTTTCAAAAGAAAGATGTTAGGAATTATATAACGAGGAAAAAGGGAACACTAAAAGATGCATACGTAGGAGGAAAAAAAAGGTAAATGAACAGTTTGGAAGGAGGATGAATGGGGACTTACAAGGGAATAGGAAACTCTTCTGGACGGAAGCGGGAAAGGTTAAGAATGAGAATAAGGGGA
>JABUQX010021119.1:0-22500 GCA_015478945.1 Trachelipus rathkii | reverse complement strand
AGGAAAAGGAATAAATTACTAAAAGATGCAGACGTAGGAGGGAAAAAAGAGGTTACCATGAAAACATTGAAGGAGGATGAATGGCGACTTAAAAGGGGGATAGGAAGCTCTTCCGAAAGGAAGCGCGAAAGGTTAAGAATGAGAATAAGGGGAATCTGCTTAGAATAATGAATAGAGATGGTGCTTTCATAAGCTGATGAAATGTGATGCTGGAGGGGAGGGTTGGGGAACGCTTCGAAAATCTGCCTAAAAACATTAGCAGTAATGAAGAGGTGTAGTGAATGTGTGTGGGTTTGTGTGCAAAAGAAATTAGTATTTTGGGATAAGGTCATTAGTAAGAGGAGGTTTGTAGAGTGACGAATTAAGAATGGTAAATCTACGAGTATAGATGAAACTTACTGGTAGAAATGATCCAAGAACGGAGGCGCGGATGGCGATTGATTGGATTTGGAGTTGTGCTAACAAAGCATTTATGGATGAGTGTAGTTCCGAGGGATTGAGGAGAGCAGAATAGTATCCTTATATAAGGCTAAGGGAGATAAGGGTAAAGAGGAATTTATAGCATGTGAATTAGTTTATTTGAGTGTTGTAGGGAAGAATATATGTTGGTATTTTGGTGGAAAGAGTACGTTGAGTGATGAAGGACTGATTTTAAAGATAGGTGCGTTTAGGAGTGTATAGAGGATGTGGGATTAAATTCTTTCATTGAAAACAAAATGATTGAGAAAATGAGAGAGAAGGGGAAAAAAATTGTATTAAGGTTTTATGGAATTTGCAACAGGCGTATATGGATAGGATTAATAGGAAGCTTTCGTTGGCAGGTGTTAGTGATATTAATATTGGTGCTAGGCTATTTGAATGGAATTCAAAAAGTGTGCTGACGGTAGTGAGGTGTGTAAGAGGAAATTGAGTCGAAAGAGCATCGGTAATATAATTAGCAGCGTGAGGCAGGGATGTGTTATGTCTCCTTGGTTATTCAATTTGCTTATGGATGGATGAGGTTATGAAAGAATGGATGGGGTTATGAAAGAATTAGAGGTGGGGGTGGAAGGGATGGTGTTAGAATGATCTAGAATGGAAGAGAGTGGAGGGTGTACCACATATATGCAGATGATTGATTTTGTGTGGCGATCTAAGAGAGTTGATGTGGATTGGTGAGGATTTTGCAGGGTAAAAATGAATTGGTTTGAAGGTAAATGTTAGATAAGAATAAGCTTTATGATTGTGAGTTTGAGGACAGCCTCAGTGTGAATTAGATTAGATGGTGAGCAGCTGGAACAAGGTCTGAGTTTAAATGAATATTATATATAAAGATTAGAGAAGAAAAGGAAACGGTTGATGCGAGTGTATAGGAAAGTTGAATGGCAGGAAGTTGGCTGGTTCAATTAAAATCGGTTGGTGGATGTAAAGTACTAAGTCTTGAGTTGCTAGGGTCTTACATGAGGTATGTAGTTACCTGTGTTGATGTATAGTAGTGAGACTATGGTCTATAATAAGAGTATTAGATCTAAAGTACAATGTGTTTTACAATAGTGAGGATCCGTTCATGAAGCTCTAAGGTGGATTTTTTACAGGGACGAGTTCTCACTAGAAGGGTATAAAGGGGGCAGTATTAATGGGTTTCTTTCTGTTTCCACGTGCTGATACGCACCTTCACCCCCAATCGTTGGGGAGAGAAGGTGGGTTATGGATATATATATATATATAATATATATATAATTTATATATTAATATATATATATTATATACTATATTATATAAATAATATATATATATAATATATATATATATATATATATATATATAATATATATTATAATATATATTATGAGGAAGAAGAATAATAATTGTATTTAGGTTTTATGATTTGCAACAGGCGTATGATAGAGTTAATAGGAAGCGTTATGGCAGGGTTAGTGATATATGGTGTTAGGTGGTAGGCTTCTGAATGGAATGCAAAAGTATGTATGACGATTAGTGAAGCGTGGTGTAAGAATAAATGTGGTCAATGGTGATTGTTGGATTAATAGCGAGTAAGACTAGGGTGTGTTATGTCCTTCCTTGTTATTCAAATTTGTTTATATGGATGGTTAGAAGAATTCGAGTGTGGGGATGGCAGAAATGGTTGTTAGAATGGGGAGAATGAGATAGTGGAGGGTGCCCCTACCTATTATATGCGGTAGATTTGGTTCTGTGTTGCGAATCTGAAGAGAGTTTTGAAGGGATTGTTAGGAGAGTTTGGCAGGGTGTGTAAAAAGGAGGGCTGAAAGTAAACGTGGATAAGCAGTTAAGGTTATGGTTGTGAGTGAGGACCATCCTCGGTGTGAAGTGAGTTAGATGGTGGCAGCTAGAACAAGTATCTGAGTTTAAATATTTTAGGGTATATGTTGGATGAGAAGGAACCCCCGGACGATGCAGAGTGTTAGTAGGAAAGCTTGTGAATGGCAGGAGGTAGGCTGGTGCAATTAAATCGTTGGTGAATTGCAAAGGGACTAAGTCTTGATGTGTGCTAGGTCTTACATGAGGGTATGTTGTTACCTGTCTTAATTTTATGTAGTGAGACTATGGTCTGAATAAGAGTATTAGATCTAAAGTTCAATGTGTTCAGATGGACATCTTAGGGGTTGTGATAGGTGTGAGAAGAATTCATAACAGAGAGGAAATGAACGTATTAGAGAGTGGTGTGGGGTGTGAAGAAAGGGGTAAATGAGAAGAATAAATGAAAGTATGTTTGAGATGGTTTGGTTCATGTGGAAAGATGAGTGATAGTCGCGTTGGGTTAAGCGGATTGTATAGTGGTGAGTGTGTTGGGAACGACCAGCTGGAGACCGAGAGGAAGTGGTTGAGTCAGGTGAGCGAATTCTGAAGGAGCAGAAATGTGAGTTGCAGGAGGCCGAGAATAAAGGTGCATGATAGGCGAGAATGGCGGGGTTTTGTATGGGGCATGGTGGTGGCCCACCTGGCCAGGGGATGAACCCTTACATTGACGATTTACCATAGTGAGGGGCCGTCGCGGGTCATGATGGCTCTAGGGTGGGATTTCTTGTCTGTGACGAGCTCCGCTTAATTAATGTACAGAGGGGGCGGTAAGGGCTGGGCTTTCTTTTCGACGTCTTGTCATTTTCTCCTACTGCTTTTCTTTTCCCATGCTTGTACAGCACCTTACCCCCAGTCGTTGGGGCAAGAGAGGAAGGTGAAGGAAAGAAAGAAAGAAAGAAAGAATTATAATATATATATATATAATATTAATATATATATATATATATATATATATATATAAATATTATATATATATATATATTATATATAATATTATATATATATTATAATATATATATATATATATATATATATATAGTATATATATATACGGTATATATAATATATATTATATATATATATATATATATATATATATATATATATATATATAATATATTATATTTATATATATATATATATATATATATATATATATATATATGCAAAAAAAATAGATAACTTTCCTTTCAATATTTTTTTTAAATGCTGTCAAATAATCCATCTTTTACTGATAATTTTATAAATGCCCAGTTTTTGGCAGGCATTTATGAAATGGGAAATGCCTGGACAAATGCCCATTTTATAAATGCCTGCCACTGGGCATTTGCCCAGCGTACATCACTATATATTATATATATTAATATATATATATATATATATATATATTATATTATTATTATATATATATATATATATATATATATATATATATATATTATATAATATATATTATATAATTATATAATATATATATATATATAATAATAGTTTATATATTTATATATATATAATATATATATATATAAAGTATTATTATAATATAATATAGATATATATATATTATATATGATATATATATATACGTATAAAATATATATAATATATATAATATATGAATGTAGTATATAGATTATATATATATATATATATTAATAATATTAATAATATATATATGTATATGTAGTATATTAATAAGTATATATATATAAATATATACCGATATATATATATATTATAGATAATATATACATATATAATAGTATAAGTATATATATATATATATAATATAGTATATATATATATATATAATAAAGCTCTTTCAGTAAGAGTGATTGGAATCGAAAATGAACCAAGAATTACTCCCGCTGGAGCAGTTTCTAAAGGAATAAGTTTGTCCTCTTCTTTGATATGCAAATCACGTTCAAAAAATTCAACAGACATTTTCTTGAATGCAATAACTTGTCCTCTTGATTGGATCTGTAAAATTACAAAGATAAAGCAAATAAAAAAATATTTTCAGGAATAAATAATAAATATAAAAAATAATAAATAATAATAATAATGCATGGTAAACAACAAAGATAGTAAATATATTATACTACAATTAATAATTCTAAATAATAATAATGAATAATAATAATAAATAATAATAATAATAATAATAATAATAATAATAATTAATTGTTAATTATAAGAAAATGAAAAGTATTTATAAATGGAAATGAGGAGACATGTGTGGGCCGTAACGATTTCTTAGGTCAAGTGGCTGATCCTCATACATGCATATATAAAATATTTAGACCAGGGGGGACTTAAATTGGAAGGTTTCCAAGTTTGCAGATGATAGGAAATTGGCTACCTCAATAAGGAATACTGATGGATGTATAAAGATTTAAAAGATAAGGAGGAGCTGTAATCGTGATGGGATGAGCAGGTTCATTCCTTCTTCAGCTAAATTTTATCTTTCAACTCATTCATTCCCTTCTAAACTTAATTCCTTCTAACTCCCATGGTTTCGATCGTGCTTATTCTCTGCCCCATTCAGGGGCAGAGACACTGCCTATCGGTGTTGTGGAAAATTCTCGTCTCTGCCTATCAAACTCTCGCAATTTCATTCAGCTAGAAAATCGTTGCCAGGGATACTCTTCGACGAGCAAAGCTGGCTTTCATCAAAGGAAAGGGCGCTAACCTCCTTGGTTCTCCTTACTGACAAATCTTTCATCTCTAGCAACTTCTGTAATCTGCCTTTCCTCCTCTTATTCGGTCTGATCATTGTGTTGCTAATTCTCCAACTGAAAAGGCTAATCTCTTCGGCCCCTCGCTCAACAATATTCCTATGCTCCAATACTAGCACTTTCCCTCCTCAGTGTTGGAAGCATCTCAACATTTGCAACCTATTCCGAAAAAGAAGCCGCTTTCTGATCCTATCTAACTATCGCCCTATAGCTCTCCTTGTATTCTATCTAAAGATCTTTGAAACCCTTCTCTCAAACTCGCTTCTTTAGATCATCTGGAAACTCACTCCGATCGCCAGTACGGCTCTCGTTGCACGAAGTCTACTGGCGATATACATGCCCTATCTAACCGATTTTATGGTTTTCGCTCAATTAGGAAACTACGGGAACTTAGGGTGGTGAGCGCTGACAATATCCAAAGGCATTTGACCGAGTTATGCACGGCGTCACTGCTCTCCAAGCTCTCCTCCCTTTGGGTTTCCTCCTTCCTTTTACTAATATCTAGCTTTCTTTCAAATCGCTCAATATCGTGCTGTTGTTGATGGGGCGACTTTCTTCTTCTTTTTCTGTCCAACTAGTGGTGTTCCTCAGGGTTCTGTCCTTATACTCCTACTTTATTCCTTACTTTTCATTTAATGAATCTTCTTTCACTGCACCCCTCACACTCTATCACTTATCCGAATGTGACTCGACCCTTCTTCTATAACTCATATCAATTCTACTTCCCTTTTACTTCTAGAAATTGCCTCTCGTCTTAATCTTTCCGATTTGTATTCTCGTGATGGATAGAAAATAACTTTGTGAAATTTCAAGTCTTTAAAAAACAACCTTTTACAAATCTTCTTTCCCAAAAATACCTTCTAACTTTCCTGTCTCTTTCGAAGGTTCTTGTCGTCTCTCCTGGTGACAATATAAAAATCCTTGGCCTTAACATGAAAAAAAAATGTCTTGGAAACGTCACATCACAACGGTTGATAGGGCGGCCTCAAAGAACTGGAAGTTTTGTTTTAGACTGTGAGACTTTCCTTCTTTTCTCAGTTGCTTCCGCTATACAAAGCGTCTTCATCGCCCATGTAATGAGTACTGCTCTCAAATCTGGGGGGGGGGGGGCTCTGGTTATCACCCGGCTTTTGGACAGGCTTTGCAGGCGTGACCCTCCGCCTTTATCTCTATCCTATAGGTACCGCAGGGGCAAAGTGCTCAAGGGAACTTATCGCTCGCGTACCACCACCTTTACGACGCCTTCGAAGCACAATAGGTGCTGTATCTGCGCACGCAGATATTGTGTTGACATTGCCGTTACTCCAGGCTAGTTTGCTGCTGTGCTTCCTTTCTTTCCCACCACCTCTGTATTGTGGAATTTCTTACTGAATTTATACTCCTGCACTTTAAAGCCCTGCGTCTGCTGCTCATATGGTAATTGCGCTAGAGGGATGAACTTTTGAGAGTACTACACCCCCTCCTTGAATAGGCTCTGCCCGTGGAGTGGTGGTGACAACTGTTAAAAAAAAAAATTCCTTGAATGGGCAGATATGTGGACAAATGAATTGAATCTCCTATTCCCCCCATCCAAAGCAATCATTCAGATTATCCCAGAAAATTTCACGTATTCTTTTCAACATTACCCTCTAGATGGATCATATGTCACGCAACCATCACAAATTTTTGACCTTATTCAAACTAAATTAACCTTTAGACTCTAGTACTCACACACACAAAATCTACCATAGCTCTCACCAACAACTCACGCATCAGAATTGCAAATCCTTCGTATCCCCCTCTCATCCTTTCCCCAGCAACACAAACACATTTCACACCAACACCACTCATTTTTTACCGTTTCCTATTCATCTTTGTTTCAGTCAAGCTTAGCAAATCAAATTTGCCCTTCTAAAGACATCCATCACCTCTCTCCATCAACATATATTCCCCTGACATTTCATATACAGATACGATTCATCCATTTTCCGAAGGAAAGAAGGGCGCTTACTGCGATCACGAACTTCTCCGAGGCATGCATTAGCATTCCTGGCAAAAGATAAGTGGTAGTTTGAGGCAGCCAACCTAACTACAACGTTCCTTAGTCGCCTTCCACGACACGCAGGACATTACGATGTGGGCAATTTTTCTCCCTACAGTATGTATATAAAGGATAGGGATGTCTGTTAAGTTGTTGTCTAGAAGATGGCGTGTGATATAATATGACTGTACTATAATAATGTTGTCTGGAGGATAGTGTGGTTATTGACGCATAACAGAAAGCGACAGCATTAGGCACTGGAAATGTCATACATACCATGAGCAAAATTGGGCATATATATATATATATAATATATATATATATATATATATATATATTATATATATATATATATATTATATTATATAATACTATATATATATATTTATATATATTATATATATATAATACTTATATATATATTAATAATATTATATAATATATATATACTATATATATAAATATATTATAAAATTAATTATTATTATTAGTATTATTATTATTATTATATATTATTATTATTATATTATTTTATAATTGAGTTTTAATATATATTCAAATTCTTAAATTGTTCAATAATCCGGCAAAATACATCGGCGGAAACTTTTGCCGATGACGATGACGATTTTTGAAAAAAAATCATGCCGATTTTGCCGGATGACGATGACGATTGCGATCTAATCGTCCATCCTAACTATAAATTATATATATATATATTATATATTATATATATATATAATATATATAAATATATATATATATATATATATATATATATATATATACCTTATATTATATATATATATATATATATATATATATATATAATTATATATATATATATATATAATATATATAATATATATCTATAATATATATATATTTATATATTATAATATATATATATATATATATATATATATAATATAGATTATATATATATATGGTCTGGTTCCAGGATTTCCTCAAACATTAACATTAATGTTCATGTAATTATCGTTATATTTTTAGAAAACTAATATCAAATATATGGGAATTTCCCGTGACATTCCAGTGCCCAATGGTTCGTTTCTCTCTTTTGCGTTCATATACACACACTCCTCTTCCAAACAACACCTTACAGACATTACCTTATATCCAATGGGTGGGGGAGAAAGGATTGTCCACAATGTATATTCTGCGTGTCGTAGAAGGTGGTAGTTGGGTTAGCTGCCGCTGCCACTTCTCTTGCTAGGTATGCTGTTGCTTGGCTCGGACAAAGTCGTGATCGCCTTAAGGTACCATGTATCTTCGCCGAACTGTTGAAGTACTTGAATGTCAGAGAATAAATGTACGAGGAGAGAGGTGATGGATGTTATTTAGAAAGGGTAAAATTTGATTTGCTTGCTGTTTTGACTGAAACAAAGATAAAAGGAAATGGTGAAGATGAGTGGTGTGGTGTGAAATGTGTGTGCGCGCTAGAGTGGAGAGGAATAAGAGGGAAAAGAGTTGCGATTTTGATGAGTGACGTGTGGCACATAGCGGTGGTGGATTTTGTTTGTGCGAGTACTAGAATTCTAATGGTTAAATTTAAGTTTGAAAAGATCAAGGTATGTGTGGTTGCAACATATGGTCCATCTGAGGGTGATGTTGATTAGAGTGCGACTTTTTGGGATATTCTGAATGATGTTTTGGATGGAGTGAGTAGGAGCTTCAGATTGATTGTGTTGGACGATCTAAATGGTTGGATAGGTGATCAGAAAAGGGATGGTATAACAGGTAAATTTGTGGTGACGGGAGAAAATGAGAATAATAGGATGGGGATTGATTTCTGTAAGGAAAGAGGTATGTGTGCAAGTAATACTTTCTTCAAACATAAGAGTATTCGTAAGTATACCAGAGTTGGTGTCAGTAGAGATGGTATCGAAGTGAAGAGTATGATGGATTTTATGTTGGTGAATGAGATGTTGAAGTATGTGATGGGGCTGGGATGGGATTATCAGATCATTATGTTGTTTTATGTAATAATAAGTTAGTGGGGGCCTGGATGGAGAGGAAAGAGGTACGGAAGGAAGTGGAAAGAATTAAAGAGTGAGAAGTAAATTGAACAAGGTAATAAGGAAAAAAATTTAAGTGCACTTGCGAAAGAAATCGGTTGAATGTGATGAAGATGAAACTGAACAAATCTGGGCACAAATGAATGAAGCCTTTATTAGTAGTGCAAGAGAGGTATGTGGATGTGCTAAAGTAGGAAGTAAGAATCTCAACAGTGAATGGTAGAATGAAGAGGTGATGCAAGTGGTTAAAAGTAAAAAAGAGGCCTGGTTGAATGTGCTAAAAGCAAATGATGAGGTCCTAAAAGAAAGATGCTTGGAATTATATAAGGAGGAAAAATGGAAGACTAAAAGGTGCATACGTAGGAGAAAAGAAGAGGTAAATGAACAGTTTGGAAGAAGGATGAATGGGGACTTACAAGGGAACAGAAAGCTTTTCTCGAAGGAAGCGCGAAAGGTTAAGAATGAGCAGTAAGGGGGAATCGTGCAAAGCGATATAATGATAGGGATGGTGCTTTCGTAACTGATGAAATGGATGTGAGAAGAGTGTGGAGGGAACACTTCGAAAATCTGCATAACATTGGCAGTAATGAAGAGATTGTGGTGAGCTGCCCTTAGTGGTAGTTTTTTTTGGTTATTTTGTATCATATTTTGGGTATTTTTTAATTATGTCATGTATGAGGGTGTTATGAAGGGGGAGAATAATTGTGTTTTAGTGAGTGATGGGTGTTCTGACGACGACGTCAGTAGTGAGTAGTTTGATTTCATTTCAGTTCTTTTACCTTGGTATTTTTAGTTTCGCGGCATCCATCACTCTTTCATTTTTTGTTCTGAGCGAAAGTGAATGATTGTAGATGATTGTTGATTGATTGATTTTTCATGTATTTATTTATTTCTTTCCGTAGGAATTATTTAATTTATAAAGTAATATTGGAGGATTGATGTATGGGATCCTGTATTGTATGGACGGTGGATCTTTAATGATATAGATGATAGATGGTATGGTGGCAAGCGTATGGTGATCTTTCTTGTGGATTTGGGATCCTTCTATGGTAAGAATAATAATTATTTGTTGTATTATTGTTTTAATAGTTAATTGAATTAATGATTAATATTATGCTTATCATTGTTATTATTTTTATTGGTATTGTCTCTTGTTTTTATTATAGGTATTATAAAGTAGTTGATTTTTGTTTTTCTTTTAGAATCACAGTATTGGTCTGGTATTCTGGTAGTGGTGTGGTAACCTCACGGTGACGGTTCATAGTGGTCATCGGTGTTCTATTGTAGAGAAAAAAAAAACTGGACAACAACATTGCCCAGGTAGGATTTATTTTTGATTCTTTTGACCCATGATTTAATTAATTTAATTGTTTTTTATTATTACTTAATTTAATAAATTCACTTAACGTTGTTAATAATTTGATTTAAGTTCATGATGTTCTTTAATAATTTTTATAATGAGTCATTTAATGATTAATGTAATATTATTATTGTTTAACTTATTTTTTACATATTTACATAAATTTTTCTATATATTATTGTTATTATGTTAGGATTTGTTTTTTTTCTATTTCATTTCAGTTTTTTTTGTGGCCCAATTTTTCTGTGGCTGATTCCCAAGTGGTATCTGTGGTATGGCCGGCTGAAGAAGATTTTGGTACCGGGGTACCGTTCGATTAACCTAAATGGTGTGGGTACACCTAAAACATAATTGTAGTGGTACTACATACCTGGATTTGTGAATTTTGGAAATCAAAATAAGTATTTGGAAATAAATTAAAAAGACAAGATTGAAATTGAAAATAAATAAAAATTGAAAAATAAAGATAATGGAAAATTTAAAAGAAACAACGGAAATTAAAAAGAAACATTTCAAAAACTATACATTGAAAAGTATAAACTAAATAAAAAAAATAGGTATTATTTCTAAGGGTATCCTGATTTGAATTAAAAATCCAACTGGAAAACCCAAACTGAAAATTAAAGAATTAAAAGTAAAAATTGTTGTAAAAATCAACCTGAACATTAAGTGGTACCATAAGACATTGTGAAAACTTGAAAATAAAGTGGTACCACAAGGTGTGAAAAGTGAAATTAAGACATAAAACTTGAAAATAAAGGGTGCCATACATGATAAAATTAAAACTTGAAATCCATATTTCATAATTGACAATTTTGCATATTTGATTTTTTTTATTATTATTGAATTTATTGGTTATTATATTTTTATAAATTTCATATGTTGTAGGTATAGGTGTGGTTTATAATATATGGTATATTGTAATACCTGGTGGTGGAACTAGTAGGTGCTGTAGTATATTGATATTGGAATAACGTGTATTCTGGTAACTAGTAGGTGGTATCAGTATCAGAATACCGTGTTTTTTTTGTAATTATTAAGTGGTATAGGGATACTATATTTATTTTGTGTAATAAATTTAAGGTGTATGAGTTTTTCATTGTTATCCCCTCTATTTATCCTGAAGGCAGCCTCACTCCTTTTTAATTCAGATTATTGTAGCACTCAAGATTTTATTTTAACGTAAAATCCGCTACAAGGTGATAGTGAATGTATGTTTGTTTGATGGTGCAAGAAGAAATAGGTATTTTGGGGATGAGGTAATTAGTAGGGAGAAGGTATTGGGTAGGGTGAGAAAGCTGAAGAATGGTAAATTTGCAGGCATATATGGAATTACTGGTGAAATGATAAAGAATGGAGGAGAGATGATGAATGAATGGATTTGGAAGTTGGGTAACAAAGCGTTTATGGAGGGTATACTTCCGAGAGATTGGAGGAGGGCAGTAAATGGGAACTGTAGTAATTATAGAGGAATTAGTTTAGTGAGTGTTGTAGGCAAGATATATGCTGGTATTTTGATCGAAAGAGTGCTTGAGAGACTGATTGGTGAAGAAGAAGGTGCATTTAGAAGCGGTAGAGGATGTGTGGATCAAATCTTTACATTGAAACAAATGATCGAAAAAATGAGAAAAGAAGAATAAATTGTATTTAGGTTTTATGGATTTGCAACAGGCGTATGATAGGATTAGTAGGGAAACTTTGTGGCAGGTGTTAGTCATATATAAATGTGTTGGTGGCAGGCTTTTGTTTGGGATCAAAAGTACGTATGATGATAGTGAAGAGTGTGAAAGAATATAGGAGTCAAAGTGACTCTGGTAACTTAATTTATTGTGAGTGAGGCAGGGATGTGTTATGTCTCCTTGGTTATTTAATTTGTATATGGATGAGATTATGAAAGAATATAGAGAGCGAGGGTTCAGGGGAAGGTGCTTAGACTGGATGGAGAATGGAAGAGAGTGGAGGATGCCCTGGTTATTGTGTTCGGATGATTTGGCTTTGTGTGGTGAATCTAAAGAGTTTGAGAGGATTGGTAGAGGGGTCTGTCTGGACGGGTGTGTAAAAGGAGAGGTTTGAAAGCAAATGTAGATAAGAGTAAGGTCATGGTAGTGAGTGAAGAGAGTCTGCGGTGTTGAAGTCATGTTTAGATGTTCGTTGAACAACGAAACAGGTATCTGAGTTTAAATTATTTTAGGATATATGTTGGATGAAAAGGAAGATGATGAGAATGTATAGGAAAAGCTTGTAAGCTGGTTAGGAGGGTGGCGGAGCAATGTGACGGAACTAAGTCTTGAGTGCACTAGGGTTTTGCATTAGGGTATGATGTTACACGAGTTAATGTATAGTAGTGAAACAACGGTCTGGAATAAGAGGTATAGATGTAAGGTACAAAGTGTTCAGATGGACAATCTTAGGAGCGTGTTAGGTTTGAGAAGAATTGATAAAATGAGAAATGAACGCATTAGGGAGTTGTGTGGTGTGAAGAAGGGCGTCAATGAAAGAATGTGGGAGAGAGTACATTGAGATGGTTTGGTCACATGGAAAGGATAGATGATAATTGGTTGGTTAAGCGATTGTATAGTGGTGAGTGTGTTGGGAATCAACCAGCTGGGAGCACCGAAGAAAAAGTGGATGAGTCAGAAAAGGAATGCCTGGAGGAGAGAAATGTGAGTTTGGTAGAGGCGAGAAGAAATGTGCGTAACAGGAATAAATGGCAGAGTTTTGCGAGGGGGCATGGTTGTGGGCTTTGCCCAGGGGATGAACTCCACACTGACGAAATACCACAGTGAGGGTCCATGGTGTATTTTTTGATTGCAACGATTTCTCACTGGGGTATAAAGGGGACGATAAAAGGGGGGGGCTCTTTTTTGACTTGCGTCATGTTCTTCTACTACTTTTCTGTTTCTGTGGGGTAGGGTGCGTAACATGCACGGAAATAGGATAGGTAAGTTGAGGAGCATGACGTTGTAAGGGCCTGTCAACGTAAACTGAAAGGAAAACCCACCTACCATCCCCTAAGTGAGAGCTTGTTGCAGTCAAAATAATCCACACTAGGGCTTCACAAAACTGTAATATACAAACTCTGAGGCCCACAACATGGCATACCCCTTCACAAAAAAAAAAAAAAAAAAAACCATGAAATAAAACGACTATTTTCCCTGAAATTTTTATAAAATTTCATAAATTTAAAATTATAATTTAAGCTACCTTTATATTAAATTAATAACTCCAATGCTAAAATTCTATTTAATATGACCACATAATTTATATAAATAACATATCATATTAGCGGCTAGCCTATAAAAATAATTTATAAGTGAAATTGAACATTTGATTACCTACCTCATCAATATCCTTAGTCCTATTTTTTGTTTTCCACAGTCTTTGAAAAACTTTACGTGGTTTTGGTTTCTTTTTATATACAGGGCCAGTCATGTTAATTTGATATAATGAACAAAGATATAAAATGGATATTAAGTCTGGACCTGAAACAAACAGATAAATGAAAACAAAAAAACAAATGTTAACAGTTAACACTAAATAAATATACAATACTACGCACATAAATAATTGCAGCGATAACTAATAATAAAACATTGTTTTGTATGGTGTGTGCATCACATAACCGAGGTGATTCCACTCACACAGTAATTATTGGAATGGCGGAATCTAAAGTCTTTTGTCTTATTAATTCTAATATTTTACTAACACTCTCCAATTTTTTTTGTACACCAAACGGTTGCCTCACTCTCTTTAAACTATCACTGTTATAACAGATACTGATCTTCCAGGCTCCCTAATTATAGTTTGGATAGTTTCCAATATATATATATGATATATATATATATTATATATATATATATATATTATAATATATATATTACATTATATTATATATAATATAGATATTAAATATATATATATATATTATATACAATATATATATAATATATATAGTATATATATAATATATATATATATATATATATATATTATATATAGTATATATATAATATACTATATATAATAATATTTAGTGTTGCACCGATACCAAAAATTTGAGGCCGATTTACCGATACCGATACAAGTACTCGCTATTTTTTTATTGCCGATTTTCAAAACCGATACCAAAATTTTTGCCGATACCCGATACCGATACTTTTATCCCTATATGGCCTAAAAATTATATATATATATGATATATATATATAATATATAAATATATATATATATATATATTATATTAATATTATATATATAATATATATATATATATATATACTATATTATATATATATATAATATATATTAATATATATATATATAATATAATATATAATATATATTAGTGATGCAGGTAACATCCGGATCCGCATCCGCGGAGCATCCGCAAATTATTAAAGATCCGCCTCCGATCCGCGCTTTCCCTGCGGATGTTGCGCGGATATTTTATTGTCGCAGATTTGATAAAGAATTTTATAATAAAAATACCTTAAGATGAATCTCTACGCAAATTTAAATGAGAGACATGGACTCGACTTCAACTGTGTAATGAGACTCATGATCTCGCATCATGAAGTTCATATAATTTGGAGTAAACAGAGTTCACATGAGATTGATGATGCCAAAAAATTCAGCGTCTCTACAGCTCTGTCTCCGAGTTGTAATACCATTTATCTCAACGCTAAGGAAGAATTTGAACCATCTTCAAATGAAATGATGACGGTATTTAAAAAGAATGAAAAGATGTTCATAATAAAACTAGAGCTAAAATACGCTTAGTTCTGTGGAAATTAATGACCTTCATACTATTGCACTTACTTTAGATCCCCGTTATAAAGGCAAGTTTTTTTTTTGTAACACAAATATTTAGAACAAGTTAAATCGTTCACCTTGTGTTGCAGTTGACAAAGTTCAATCCGAATAGTCTATAAGCCCCTTAAAAGGAAATAAAACGAAATCTACAGAACCGACACTTCTTTAACAAGTAAATCAATAACAGATTCACTGGGAAGATTTCTACAGTCCAGTAAGTAATGAAGAACACACGCATTACCCAAAAAATGTAGTGCAAATGATTGAAAATATCACCAAGAAAAAGACTGATACTATCAGTGGTGGAAGTAGCAAAATGTTTACCACGCTTAAGTAAAACTTGCAAGGAAATATTGGCCTGTCCCAACTAGTGTTCCAAGTGAGAGAGTATTTAGCAATGCAGGGCTACTATATGATTGAACAGAAAAACAGACTCTCAGGCAGAAAAGGCAGAAAATTGGATTGTTTCTCAAGCACAACCTGCCTATATTTACATTTCAATACTAGTGCAAAAAAGTATATATATGGATGTACTATTTTAAGAAACTTTGAAACAATTTTATTTATTAGATAAGAGGCAAAAACTCGAAATATATTAGGCATATATAATTATTATTATTATATAATATATATATATATATATAATATATTATATATATATATATATATATATAAATATATATAATATAAATATATATATATATAATATATATTATTATTATATATATATAAATATTATAATTTATACCGTATAATATATATATAATATATATATATATTATTATATATTATATATATATATATTATATAATATATAATATATATATATATATATTTATATTATATATTTAAATATTATTTAATAATTAATAAATATATAATATATATATATATATATATATATATATTATATATATATATATATATATATAATATATATATATATATATATAATATATATATATTATATATAGTATATCAGACATCCGCAATCCCGGAATGTTAAATCAAACATTTCGCCAAAAAAAGTGAACAGCGATGCTCACTTAATATATATATATATATATATATATATATAATTATAATAATTAGGGATGGCGATATGCCAGGCAATACCGGTTATCCGGCCTATCCGGCCAAGTTTTTTGGACTATCCGGTATCCGGCGGATATCATTGTTGATCCGCCGGATTTAACCGGATAATTACTTCCCTAGTAGGTTCTTTCTCGTTGGGGGAAATATTCAAAAATAATTTGGAAAATTATATGATATATATATATTATATATATATATTATATATATTATAATATATAATATATAATATTATATATATATATATAATATATATATATATATATATATATATATATATATATATAATATATAATATAATACTTATATATCCTAATTAATATAACCACTGACCTCACCAACCTCCCTCCATCCTAGTAATACTCCTGAACAACAACCCCTCCATTAACAAAAACCCCCAAAAAATACTAGGACTTACTTATGAAACACACATGACGTTTTCCCCCACATCGACAAAATCACTTCCTCAACCCAACGAAAACTAAACACCCTCGAACCCTTTCCCAACACAACTTCATACAGGAAACACACACTCACCACAACTTATAAAAAACTCCTCAGAACAACTTTTAAACTAGCCTACCAAGCATGGGTTCCAGCACTCTCAAAAACTCGAACCACAAATAAATTACAATTTCTCAAAAATACAGCGCCAGAATTTATTCACAGGCTGCACAAAAAACCACCCCAATCCAACCTTCCCATCTCCACACACTTGGAGATGGTGGGGACTCAATTCTATCAGAAAAACACGTAATCCATCCCACCCTTGTCACCAAATTCTCCCCCCCACCCGACAAAGACTAAAATCCCCCCCATTCTTCCACCAGGCTCAATTCTTTTACAACACATACAACATAATTCCTCCTCCCCCCCAAATAGGTCATGGATTACACATATCCATACACATTTAACCAGCACATACCTGCTAAACGCCCCAATAACAAATTTACTAAAACACCCCCCGCCCCAAACTCCTCACCCCTTAGGTCGGAGAACCTTGTCAAAAACGAGGCAAAAATGATAACTCGCCGAACAGCCAGAATTCAGCTCACCATCACCGGGGCTGCATGCATTATAAATACAGATTCAAACTTAGACAACGTCACCTCCCCCTCTTGCGCTTAGATGTCACAATGCCCAAGACCACAATAGAGCACATTCTTCTGAGGTGCCCTGCTCTCAACGCCCCCCCCGCACCGATTTCTCTATAACCTCTTTCCTTGACCTCTGGAACCGCCCCGAGGGCGGCAGCCGGCTTCTGGAAGCAGGTTTGAGCCCTCAATAAAGGCTTGGGCCAGGGGGCAAGAAAGTAAAGAAGTAAACGTAAAGTAAAGTATAAATTCTATAATATATATTATAGTATTAAATATAAGTAATATAATATTAAGTATTAATTAAATATATATATAATTTTATAGCCAGTATATATATATATAGGTATAATATTCATCTATATATAATATAGTATAATAGTATAATACTAGATATTAAAATATATATAATATATCATGTTTTAGACTATTCGATGTTCGGGGGTACCAATGTTTATTTATTTTATTCATCAATTTATGTTTACTGTACAATACATTTATCTGAAATTTGGTGGTGGCGACACGTTTCATAAATTATATTCATTACAACTTAAGCTTTAAGAAAATTCTATAAAAGGAAACAAGATATAAATGTTTTCAAACTACTTATGTCATGCATTAAGAGCCTTAAAGATTTTTCAGTTGATTAAATACTTATTTCAAAAAACTGAATTGAGAAATATCGAAATGCAAAAAAAATACCGATTTTTCGGTGTTGCTGCCAGAGATACAAAGATGGCCAACGTGGTAAAAATTTGTGGACTATAAATTTTGACATTCCACTGAAATTCCACAATTATTTTTGGTAGTCCTCTAAATTGCGGGGTATGATATAGGCATGACGCTAACTGCAAATGCGCGCACGAACATTTTTCAAATATATCGCCATTACGCAATCTCTATTTCTGAAGGCTATTCCGCAATTTGCGGAAATTCGGCACTTTAAAATTTGAGGAACGCCTATACCTTCTGATATATAAAATAAATAGTATAAAGTTATATATATATGGTAATATATATATTTAGAGTTATTATATAATATAGTATATATATAGTAAGATATTATATAATAATATGATATATATATAGTATATAATGTATAATAATGATATATATTATATTTTATAATATATATATAGACGTTACAATATATATAAGCTTAAGAATATATATATATATATATATATATATATTTATATATAATAATATAGAATGAACTAATATAATATATATATATATATATATATATATAATATATATATATATATATATAGTTAATAATATATATATAATATTAATATAATAATTATATATTTATAAAGTAAATAAATGGAGGGTGTCTCACGAAGTATGTTACAGCGGTGTATCACCCGTAGGGATGTTTAAGTATGAAAATGTGTTGTAAAATATAAGTTCATTACTTGATTCATTAAAGGAAGGGTGGCTGATAATTTTACGTTGATGTATGCGCACGAGCCAATACGAAAACCGCGCCACAAACATGCGAATGGTCGAATGGATGATATATTTTTATGGCTTTAACGTGTGAAATTGCACATAAAAAAAGTGATGGCTCTTGTCCCATCTGGACAGGTCAGAAATCAGGTTGTTCGTTTCCAGCATGTAAACCCATTTAAAAACTAGACGTCATCGTAGACATCATGTGACCGTACAAAAAGCCGAAACGTGGAAGTATGAAATAATTAGGTTACAATACCATAGGCATATTCAATAGAATATAAAAAGTACGATCAGGCTAACAAAGAATTAAATGAAAATAGCCATAATGCTACCTTTTAGATTCACATTGTAATGTTACTATGTGCCCTACTAAATGAAACGGCCTGGAATGTTTACAACCAACTAACAGCTATCATATTGGAGGTTATGTCATAACCTACAAATGATGCGTAATAAAGAGTGTTAGTGAAACGTATAACTTCAGAGTGGCTTGTTTAGTCAGAAGCGACTACATTTTGGAAATGCCACGTGACCCCAGTATATGCAGGACGAAAATCGTGACATGTTGGAGGTGTACATGCGTGGCCAGAAAACAGGAAATAGCTCGCATAGGCTGCTAGCAGATATTGGAGCAACGATTATCCACATCGACGCCGCCCGAGCCAGCATGGCATCCATAGGATTTACAGACGGTTCAAGTTACAAGGTCGTGATAGTTGCAACCCATCCCAACACACTATACGCGGAGTGGGTCCTGTCCGTACATTTCGACGTCCGAACCTGGACGCTCTGCTATACACCCATGAAAATCCAACGTGCTCATTACGGCAGGCAAGTTCGGTCTTGGAAATATCGAAGGAAAACATACGACGGATTCGTGTTGCATTACAACATTTATCCATATAGGCCATACATTGTGCATTGTTTGCATCGTGGAGACCAAAAAGGGCGGCTTAGGGATTCCTGGCTGTCATTGATGCCTTCTAATGATGTACCAGACACTATTGGGGATAATGATCCGCTTTATGGACCGATGACTAGCTTTACCAAGTAACCGGGTATGTATAACAGGTGAACTTCAGACATTGGGCGGAAAAACCCATATAAAATTCACTAGCCATCACCAGGCTTTCCATACTCATCAAACGATTGGCATGTGCGTGAGTATACTCAGTAGTAGGGAGTGTGATCGGGCCGATTAGTTACTCAGGGAAATTTGACAAGGGACAGTCGTTACCTCCATTATCTTGCCAGAATCCGTCCTTTTTGAACGTCCTGAGTGATTATACCTGTTAAGAACCACTAACGAATAGAAAAATTACTAACATGTGGGTGCCCAGACATAATGCAGTCTATTAGACGAAACTACCTCGACAGAACCTTCGGAAGATGGTATCAAGAAGATCTGTCCATTTCCATGGCCTGCGCGTTCACCGCAATTAAACACACTGGGACTACTGTGCTGTGGGGCTATTCTCAAACATACCGGTATAGTGGGGTTTAATGGACCCAGTAACCTTCGCCCCGTGATCTTTCGCCGTCGAATAACCAACGCATTAGGGGAATCAACCGGCGTCACTGTCATTGGCGTGCAATGAAACCTGGCGCGAGGGCTGAGGTATGTATTCGCGTGGATGGAGGCGTCTCGAACAACATTTGTAATTACTGTATGAACAAGTTGAAACGACCTGAGGTTCTTCTTGCCTTCTTGCATGCTGTGGATAAGGATTTCATAGGTGGTAAAGATTTGTTGATAGTAACTTATTAAACAACGTTATAATTGACATTACATGATCGACATGAGAGTCCACGAGCAGATTTTCTTCTTCAGTTTGTTCGTTTGTACGTTTAAAACCTATTGTTGGTAACATTGACGTGTTATGGGTACATTACGTGGAAACGAAGAACCGTATCAAAAAATGTCGCGAGGGGGATCGAGCCCCACCCTCAACGTAACGTGCATTTCACAGAAGCCATTGAAGAAAATATTAGTCACGCTAGTGTGACAGTCGCACTGTTTTGCGCGCAATTTCCGTATTGCGTCTCCTTGGCGGCAGACATCATACGCACTTAGTTCTATCGTCCTTTAATGAATTAAAAATATTCGAACTTATATTCTAACACATTTTCATACTTAAATATCCTGTACGGTGATACACCGTTAACCAAACTCGCTGAAACACCCTTGTATATATATATTATAATATATATATATATATATATATATATATATATTATAATAATTATTATATATACTAAGTCAAATATATATACTATGTAGTATATATATATATTATAAAGCCACTATATAATATATATACTTCCCTTCATAAATAAAATTATATATATATTTGATACTTATTATATATATATATATATATTATAAGTATATTATATATTATATGATACAATACAGGTATACATATATAATAAGTGATAATATGTACTACTATCCTCGTGATATATTAGCCTGATAAACTAACTAATATATATATATTATATATACCTATATAATACTATACTTATAGCCTATTACTATACTATTCATAAATATATATATATATATATATATAATATATATATTATATATATTATAATATATATATATATAATATATATATAATATCATACCGGTTAAAAGGTATAGCACCAGGATTTCACATGTTTCTGAAACAGATTTGCATAAGTCCAAATTTCAATACTAAATTCAGAGTAATGTATCTATGCAGTAGAATATTAATAATAATAGAGCTTATAAACTTTGTAAGTAATATGTATCATATCAAATATATAATAATAATAATGCTTTTAGTATAAATATAAAATATATAATATAATTACGTAATATAATAGTAATATTAATAGACCGTATACCTATACATGATCGGATATATTGAATGGACCAAAAATTTTTTCAGAAAAATATCGGTATATATATAAACATGACTGCCGGATAACCGATCCGGAGACCAGGTATCCGAGTTTTTAACTTCCAGCCGATACCGGTGAGTCCGGCTATCCGCTATGCACTATCCGGAAAGGCCATCCCCTAAAATATATATTATATATATATATATATATATATATATATATATATATATATATTAATATATATTATAATATATATGATATATATATATATGATAATATATATATATATAGAGATATATTAATATATATATATATATATATATATATATCAGGGTTCACACTAAAATTTTGAATTTTGATTCCCTGAACTTTCCTGACTTTCCACATGACCAAATCTGCAAAATGTTTTCCCTGACCAGCACGTAGTTCGCTTACTTTTGGTTGTATAAAATAATTAATTATTATTTATGTGCAGGAGCCTATTAACTCAGTGTTCATACATTTAAATTATTGAAAACGTACTTTAGGAAATTGTTCATCATTCAAGGAATGAATAAAGAAAATATTTTTTTGTTTTTAGTAATCAGCCTATACCTTACCCCATAGCCGTCCAAAGCACACTAACTTTTTTTATTTATTTCAAAAGGTTTATTTTTAAGAATTTAGTGATACAAAAAAATAAATTAAAAGCTAAATA